>ML297307.1:133725-144551 GCA_005239495.1 Nicotiana undulata
GGGGGGGGGAGGGGGGACACATCATACTAGTAGCTTGGCCTATTTCAATAACACGTTCACTTTGTTCAACTCTAAATCTCTACGTCAAACACCCAAATTAAACCCCTGGCAACCTTCAATCGTTACTCTATGATGAGCAAGAATGAATATGACTATATAGTTCCTACCCAATAAGTTCAATCATGGACGATGTTTCTTCTTTGACATGTTTGAACCTACAACTCTCGATAGATTTACCACAAGTAAGAACAACGAGGTTCGACATTGGGTTGGAATTATTCAAGAATCCATTAATGTACTGAGAAGGGCATTTCAGGAGGTTATGTTCTAAGAGACATGAGGGCGACCACAAATAGTGCTGACATGGTTAATTTCTTGGTGACACATATGATTCAACAAATGAGGCATAGAGTTAATTAGTACACATTGATAATGAGTGAACCATGTACGTGATCCTAAAATGTAAAATAAGTGGGTCGTTTTAGACATGTGATATATGGGAGGCATGATCGAGAGGACAAAAACATTAACATCAGTTATTCTAGGAAGATGATGAGTTATGAAAGTGATAGTAACAATTATTTCACTCCATATGTTCCTTGTTCGAAAATTGTAAGCGTTAAGGAGAAATAGCCAAGTACGTGCCACCAGTTGCCTCCTAGAGGGTAGGGAAAATCAGTTTAACTCAAAATGAGAATATCCTGGCCCCATGAATACGATAGAGGTTTCAAAGAAATACATGTAGTTGGATTACGCTCCTAACATTATCATTCAAACTACTTAACCCTTCCCGATAGTTGATCCTATATGAGAAGACTAAAGATACAACAAAAATGTCTTTCAAATCAATATGCCTATTATACGTGACCAACCTGAAACATCTATTCTGAACCTTTCACTAGTGGAACCATATAGCCAGAACCTCTTAATATTGGGTTGAAGACATGTATTGGTCAGAGTGAATGAACACTTTGCTATGAACTCACGTTTTTTCCATAATAACTTTCGAGCTGCAAACTAGGCCACTTCATGGGCAACTACAATATTAGTAACAAAGTGAGCAACTTACTGCGGAATGATCAAGTGGAACTGGGAGACAATATGAGATGGGCAAACAAAAAATCTTCGTAAGACGACTTTGCAAAAATTTCATAATTCTCAAAAACTTTATGCAGACAAGTGACCCCTTTCAATTGACCTATACACACATGATGGGCGCTGAGATATGCTTTCTTGTTACTTGATAGTGAAAAGGTATCATGATAATTCTCAGAAAGGAGTATAGTGAGTGTTCAAACCATAGGAGTCATATACAGCAGAGAGAAAAATATTGACTCAAGAAGGATCGCAACATTGGGCCACTTTACTTTTAACTTGACACCACATAGGTAAACCTTACGACGGTGCATGCATAAGCATAAGTGAGCAAATGTTATCCATTTGTATAAGAAGGTTCTGTAAGAAATTCATCAGGTATAGTCCCTTGTTGAGAATTTAGGGAAGCAAGTGGGAAGTATTAACCTAGGGTTGTGACTCCATTCAAAGAAATCATTATAGTACTCAATTCCTCAAGAGGTTGTAAGTAAGATAATTGTGATAAAGAGGTTTCAAGAAAGATACGTATCGTTCAAGTTGCTCCATGCCATACGTGCGCTATAGTGTCTCCTCATAGCATAAAACATGTTCCATGCAACAAAGTGGAACCAGGATCAATAAGAGCATATATATATCATGAGATTGGACAATCAATATACATGTAACCACATCTGAAGAAGCCTCCGACTTTTGATGTCTCCTCATAGCATAAAACCTGTTAGGACCTCCGGGGCTTTAGATACCACCCCAAGTTGCTCCACGCCATACGTGCATTATAGTGTCTCGGGCTGTGGAGGCGATGTGGATGCAGTAGCTGCAGAATTGGCTAGCTGCGTCTCACTAATGCCCATGATCTAGCAAGACAAATGACAATCTCTCTGAATGTGACCCCTCATAAAACACTTGTTGCATACATAAGTACCATAATGACATACTCCCGAATGACATCTCCCACACTTCACACATTTGGGATAAGGTCCGCTAAACTGACTTGCCTCACTGACCTAATATTTACCCCCTTTGCATACATCATAAGCATCCCGTTTATCCTTTCTCAAATCTTCTAATGCGGAAGTAACAATTCCAGTACTGGTTTGCTGTGTGGGCCCTTGAAATTGCCCAGATCTACCACCCCAAACACGTTGTTGAGCATAATCACAACATGACGCAAAATGTTCCTTCCCACATACCGGACATACCGTATTGGTGTACCCAACCTAGGGCATTTGTTCTTCTTGTGCCCCCTCTTTCCACAACCATAACATATTACAAGAGTCATCCAACATCTCCCCAAGTGACGCTTCTTGCAAACAAAATAATTCGGCATATTAGTATCAACAACCCTTTTTCGTTTCTCATATACTCTCACCACATGATTTGGTGGTGTGGTGACATTGGTAGGAACAATGAAACGTTCCCTAGAAATAAGTTCTTCTAGTCCCTCCACGGCTTGACGCATTCTCCCGACGAACTCTTGTGCAATCTCCCCTAGATTCAACGGCGGGGTCATTTCCTCTTTGCTGCTTCAATCTCGTAGATTACTCATCAGGAAAATGATACACTACGAGAAAATTAGCTTCCTATCTTTAGCTCTATCACACGATCTAGAGTATCAAAGAAGGGTGAAATTCCAAAATGTCCAAGTAGCCCCCTCCTTATAGATATGGCCGACAACATACCAATAAGAAGGAATCTACTAGACACGACTCCGAGACATCCTAGGACACTTTAAAACCTTAGGCTCTTATACCAAGTTAGTCACGTCCCAAATCAGGGAGCGCGACCGACGCTCAACCCAGTGAACCTGGCCGAGCAAGCCTGTTAGATTTCCCTCTACCCAAACTCATACATAAAGAAAGAGGATATGTACTCCATTAATCAAACACTAATAAGATTTTATTAACCACTCCCATTTTATCTTCATTAGCATCATCATTCATAATTTCCAAAATTTTACAAGTTTATATATATAATGAAAAACATGCTTGCGAAGTATCAACATTTCTAATTCAATTCCGAACATTAAACACCACCCGCAACCTGTCTACGGATCCTCTAAGTACAACAAAATAGTAATATGGAAATGCCAGCAACAAGGCCCCGGCTATACATAAAGCAAGAGGAACACAAAACACATGACCCCGAAAATGAAGTGGGGCTCACCAAGTCAGCTGGGAAGAGAGTGTACCGTTATCACTGATCAATGCCTCTTGCTATGGAACAACCTGCATTCATTAAAGATGCAGTGCCCCCGACAAAAGGGACGTTAGTACCGTCGAACAACACTAGTATGTATGACCAAATGTCCTCTTTCAAAATAGAAGTGTCCAAGTTAGAAAGGGAAAACCACAAAGACGTCAAGTCACAATCAACAATATCCAAATGCCAAATAGAAACATAACAATTTTCAAAATACGAAAATAATATATACTTTTGGTTGGGAGATCATTGGCACCGATATACCACTGTGCGTTTAGCTTGGATTCCAATCACGTCCGATCGACGAGGCCATCTCCCCACGAACAATGTGGTTTTACATGTGATGAGAAAGAAAGGTGTTGCCAAGAGTAGTACCACCCAGTGTTTTAAAAGGTGTGGGCGTAAGGCGAGACATTTTACATATGCCTCAGTGAGGCGTAAGCCCCGAGGCACGGGGCGTAAGACACATAGGTATTTAATTTTTAATATTTTATAAAATAATATAATTACAGTAATATTCTTAAACATGTAAAATTGCATAAAAAATAAAGAACACTATATATATATATATATATATATATATGTGTGTGTGTGTGTGTGTGTGTGTGCTTTATCCCCACAAAAAACTAGTCAAAATAATCTATTATACGCTACTTAGAAGCTCAAGTAACTTGAGTCGAAAAGAATAAATTTTTGTACATGAAGGAACAAAAAGGATGACTAACCTGCAATTTGACTTACTGCTATGAAGGAGAATGGAGTTCTCTTTGTATTTGTAAAAAAATTAATATTCATTGTTTTTGGGAGATATTAGAAAACTAGCAGACAAGATAAAGAATTAGGAAAGACCGTGAATTGGGGCTTCAATCAATAAAAAAATGGCTTAACTTTTAACTTTAATACATTTCAGCTCCTTTTTAAAACTTTTGATAATTACCAAGCTGAATTTTTAGAATTTGGGTATTATTTAAAGGACTTATTCAATAAATTATGTTTTAATATGAAAAAATATTTGGGGCTTACGCCTCACTAAATAAATGCACCCCGAACACCCGGGCGTACGCCCCGAATTGATGGGCGTACGCCTCTTGAGACTTTCACCTCACACCATCGCCCCAGGGCATTTTTGGTGGGCCTCACCCAGGGCTCGCCCCGAAAACGCCTTTTAAAACACTGGTACCACCGTGTGCGCAACATAGCGTCCGATCTCCACCCGATCAGCTAGGGCACCTTCTCACATATGCCATGTGGGTTGACTTTTCTAATTCACATCTATGATTAGTTTCATCCCAATAAAATTGAATAATCACAATTGCACTAGTATTTTAATTTTTATCCTAAGTAAGGGGAATAATCACAATTCACCCCTACACCAGCATGTGTAGTTTCAGGTGTGGGCTTTATGACCCACCCTTCCTCGGTTTGCTAATGATAATCCCATAAACCTTTTTGTTTTGCACACCATGAAAAAAAAGTACAAATGTATCCACCTCATTAACTTTCGCATTGTATAGATCTTCACTAGTATTTTCAATTGCTCACATTAATAATCTTCCTTGGCTCTTTTGTCCGTTCACAGGATTCTTTATTCATGGCACGATGGCTATATTTCATTGTTACATTTTGTGTTTTCGTACGTACGTTAAAGTTTCGTCGTAAGTTAATCGACGTAGACTCGTGAATGAGATTATTTTTGAGGTTATAAGAATTTATGCTATTTGTAACAGGCGATAAGTAAGTTTCGTGAAGGTTAGAGGATAAACGAATCAAAGAAAATGAGTTTCATTGAAGTTTGTCAATTTGGGATAAAATAGAGTCCGAACTATAATACCCGGTATTTATGGACTAGTGTCATACAAGGTACCACTTGACCATTATAGTAAAGTATATAAATTGTGTTAAAACTGATTAGTATTTTAAGTAATTTGTGAAAATTCTTATGTGGATAATTGGTTAATTATTGATTTGAGTGGGAAGTTAACAAATTAATTAGAAATTTGTGGATAAATATTTAAGTGATATTCGTGGATAATTAATAGGGGGCAACATCCACGTGGGATTTTAGAAATTTGGCAGCAAGTTGCCATCTATTCATGTGCTTAAGGAGGTGGTGTCTTATTTAGAGAATTTTGTAGCTAAGTCACCACATAAGTGTGGCCCACACCCACTAGGATAAAAGTGTCACGACCCAAAATCCTAACTCAGGTCTTGATGGCGCCCAACAGCGGGATAAGGCAAGCCAACACAAAATTTGCTAAGGGTTCTGTCTTAATTAATTAACCAATTTCATCATATACCAAGCTAACAAGTTAAAACTTAATATCGAAAGGTAATTAACCCGTTTTAGTCCAAAAGTATCCATGAGGAGGCGTGAGCCAAAAATATATATACAGTCTATAATCCATGATAACTACTACGTGTGTGCCAGGAATTAGTGTCACGAGTACCACGGGCATACTAACTGGATATACCAAAGATAAAAATATACAATTCCCACTGTCTGAAATAAGTAGACGGGAAAATAAGAAAAAGGAACTCCATGGTGCTGCTGAGGATCGTCAGGAGAAGTAGCTCACCGTGAAGTCGGGTTCACTATATCAGAATCTATCTCCGGTATGGTAACCAGATGCACCAGCCTCAGAACCTGTACAATTAAGTACAAAAGCGTAGCATGAGTACATAAATAAATATGTACCCAGTGAGTATCCCGTCTAATCTCGAAGAAGTAGTGACGAGAAGTCGACTTGACACTCACTAAGGTCCAATAGTATAATATAACAAGGTACAATGAAAATGGTAGGCGGGTAAGACAGTGAACAACAAATGTATATAAAAAATAGGAATCCAAGTAAATACTGAAAATAAATAACAGTTTCCACTTTCTTTTCCCCCAAATATATGTCAAGTCAATGCCCACGAAACAGTACCAATTAGTCATGCGCACACAGGAATAAGACAACCGGCCGGAGTCATAAGGATAATGTCTATGCACTGCCGAGGATCGAACGGCCCATCCCATAAGTGCATTATTACCATAGAACAATCTCATATGTGCACTGCCGAGGGTCAAACGACCTGAACCATAAGTGCACCTTTCAATCCGCCGTGGCATACGGCTCGCTCCCATGAGAGTGGGGGAAATCACAATCCCCTCGCGGAATGTAAATTGCGAAGCGGTCACATGAACACACAATAATCTTAACATTTCCTTTCCATAATCATCTTCTTCCAAATTATCAAGTTTCATAAACCTCAAGGAAAACATACTACCTATAACAGGAATTCATAACATATATTCATTACAAGGAAGAATATAAGGCATGTTGTGGGCCTAACTAATCGGACGTAACAATAATAGCCGCTACATATGGACTCTCGTCACTTTGTACGTACGTAGCCCCCAAAATAATTACACATAGCATACACATCACCTATGGGGACAGTTCCCTCTTACAAGGTTAGAAAGGAGACTCACTTCGTGTCGAATCTACCTCTCGGACCAAGAATGCGCCCGAAACTTTGAACTCTACACCCGAGGACTAGTAACTAGACAAATGTTATAGAATTATATAAATTCATGCTCAAAGTAGGGAAATTATCCTATTCATTCAATAAATTCAACATTCTTGAAGAATTCCAAAAATTCAACCCCGGGCCGGCACGCTCGAATTCCGAAAATTCTCGAAGGAATCACTCACCCATAGCCTAAGGATCGTTACATATGATTTCTACTTGAATTCATAGCAATTAATGGGGAAATTCATCAAATTCCTCAAGAACCCTAAGTTACTACCCAAATCTTGATTTTCCACCAATTTAGTAGTTAACTAACTAGTAATTCATGTATTAAACTAGTATTAGTGTGGAATTAACTTACTTCTTCAGTAGATAGGTCGTGGAATCTCTTCCCCAAGCTCCCAAGTCTTTAATGGAGGTGAGAAGTAAAGGAAATGGGTAAAATCCCGTGTTTTAAAGAAACATACTGCCTAAGCTTACAGTGATTCCGCACCTGCGGTCTCGCGCCTGCGAGCAAAAGCTCGCACCTGCGGAACTGGACGAGGAAGGCTGGGCTTGCACCTGCGGAGAGGAGACCGCACCTACGTCTCCGCTCCTGCGGAACTTTATCCGCACATGCGAGAAATGGCCTGGCCACTGGTTTTCGCACCTGCGAGGATGGGACCACAGGAGCGGTCCCGCACCTGCGACTGGGCAACCGCACCTGCGGTCACACCAGATCAGGTGCATCAGCTGGTTTTTAGCCCCGATTGGTGCCCGAGAGGCACCTAGGCCGCCCGAAACTCTGAACTCTACACCCTAGGACTCGTAACTAGCCAAATGTTATAGAATTATATCAATTCATGCTCATAGTAGCGAAATTATCCTATTCATTCAATAAATTCAACATTCTTGAAGAATTCCTAAAATTCAACCCCAGGCCCGCACGCCCGAATTCCGAAAATTCTCGAAGGAATCACTCACCCATAGCCTAAGGATCGTTAATATATGATTTCTACTTGAATTCATAGCGATTAATGGGGAAATTCATCAAATTCCTCAAGAACCCTAAGTTAGTACCCAAATCTTGATTTTCCACCAATTTAGTAGTTAACTAACTAGTAATTCATGTATTGAACTTGTATTAGTGTGGAATTAACTTACCTCTTCAGTAGATAGGTCGTGGAATCTCTTCCCCAAGCTCCCAAGTCTTTAATGGAGGTGAGAAGTGAAGGAAATGGGTAAAATCTCGTGTTTTAAAGAAACACACTGCCTAAGCTTACAGTGATTCCGCACATGCGGCTCAAGGACCGCACATGCGGTCTCGCGCCTGCGAGCAAAAGCTCGCACCTGCAGAACTGGACGGGGAAGGCTCGGCTCGCACCTGCGGAGAGGAGACCGCACATGCGTCTCCGCTCCTGCGGAACTTGATCCGCACCTGCGAGAAATGGCCTGGCCACTGGTTTCCGCACCTGCGAGGATGGGACCACAGGAGAGATCCCGCACCTGCGACTGGGCAACTGCACCTGCGGTCACACCAGATCAGGTGCACCAGCAATTGCATCAGCTTGTTTTTAGCCCCGATTGGTGCCCAAGAGGCACCTGGGCCCACCCGAGCCCCCGTCCAAATATACCAACAAGTCCCGAATCATAATACGGACTCGCTCGAGCCTTCAGAACACTCAAAACACCGCTAAAACTCAAAATCACACCCCAAAACCCCTAGAATCATAACTTAAGAATTTCAAGTTCTTGATTTCTATAACAATGCGCCGGACCGACCTATACTACTCGGAATGACACTAAATTTTGCAGGCAAGTTATAAATGACATAACGGAGCTATTCCCGGTTTTGGAATTCCATTCGGACCTCGATAACATAAAATCACGTTCCAAACCAAATTTCGAACTTAAGGAAATCCTTATTTCTATAATGGGCGTCTAAACGCTCCGGGGTAATCGAAAACCCATTCCGAACATACGCCCAAGTCTGAAATCATCATACGAAGCTACTGGAACTATCAGAACTCGATTCCGAGGTCGTTTGCTCAAAATGTTGACCGAAGTCAAACTTGGCCAAAAGGCCAACCTTAAGGAACCAAGTGTTCCTATAGCACTCTAAACACTTCCAAATCCCGAACCACCCATCCCCGCAAGTCACAAATCACAAGAAGCCTCTATGGGGAGTCTCATTTAGGGGAACGGGGTTCTAATACGCAAAACGACCGATCGGGTCGTTACAAAAAGACCTCTCTAATTTACAAAATGGGGATGCTTATATCTACAATGTAATGGACGAAAACTTCAGCAAATTCATACGAGATTATATTACATAATAGCAACGGGATTTGCAAATTCTACGGGATCCCGGTATAAACTTTCTCAAGATATCATATGAATATTTCCCTACTTGAATCTCGCTGTTACGTGTATATTAACATACTTCTTATGCATTTCATTTATTTATACCTGTATACTGACCCATAACCATATGGCATTATATACATGTATATTAAATGTATATAGGATATGGGAATAGGTTACAGCGTTATATACACACCATTACAGATCAACTGGTATATGTTTCTGATTTGCCCATAGTGGCCAAGATGATATAATGGGATGCCCTCAGGGTTCAATGATGTTATGTACACCTATACCTATGCATGATACGACATTTATATGCACGTGCATGACATTATAAAATTTCAGGATACACAAAGTTATTTAGACTTACATGTGGAATTTTTTACTCCATGTTTCATTTATGTCTTTTATGTACTGATTTTCAAGGAATACATACTCGGTACATTATTCGTACTGCTGCCCATATTTCTCGGGGCATGCGTTCTTGCCCGCAGATGCAGGTAGACAGGCTGACAGTCCCCTTTTTTAGGATCCTTGATCAACGAGACTTGGTGTGCTCCACTTGATCCGGAGTTGTTATAAGTTTTGGGTACGCTATTTGTGTATGTAGATATGGGTACGATGGGACCCAGTACCGTTCTTTATACAGTTGTACACTCTATTAGAGGTTTATAGATAGTAATGTATAGTTGGATAGTATGTGGCATTGTCCGCTTCTAGTTTTGGATATATAGTTGTCTTTAGCATCCTTGTCGACTCGCCCTGTTGTATTCTGCATGTGTGTGTGTGAGTGTGTATATAGACATGTTTTCCTAACGTATGTTATTCGCATAATTCAATAGTTTATTGACAGATATTATTCATGACCTACCCATAGTTCATGTTTATATCTTAGACGCATGCTTAGGGGTGTTTGACAGGTAGAACTCGGGCACTCGTCATTGCCCATCGGTTGGGTCGTGAATCGGTGCTGAAGTTAATATGTCCTTCAATTCTTGGAAACTCCGTTCGAAAGCATCATTCCATTGAAACTTAGCTCCCATAGGGGACCGATGATTATGCTATCTATTGTGACGCTTCGGGCGTTTGATTTGGTTGTGTATTGATGCATCATTGTAAGGTTGTAGCTTATGCTTATAGACAACAAAGAAAGCACGAGAAGAATTACCCGACCCACGATTTAGAGTTAGTTGCGGCGATTCATGCACTAAATATGTGTAGGCACTACTTGTATGGAATTCATGTTTTTATCTATACGGATCATAAGAGCCTTCAGTATATCTTCAAGCAAAAGGAACTGAATTTACGCCAGATGGTTGGAGCTAATAAAAGACTATGATGTTTATATTTTATATCATCTAGGGAAGGCGAATGTAGTAGCCGATGCCCTCAGCCGTAGATCTATGGGTAGCATGTCATATTACAACAAGGAAAGAGTGGGATAGCCCATGACATTCTTCAGCTAGCGAATATTGGAGTTCGATTACTGGACCCAGGTTATACTGGAATTACTATTCAGGACACGACATCATCCTCCTTAGTATCTGAAGTGAAAGAACGCTAGTACAAGGATCATGTGTTAGCTCATTATAGGGATACATGTTACTTCCCAAATTCCCAACCTCAGGGATCGTGATGGCGCCTAACACCACACTTGCTAGGCAAGCCAA
>ML297310.1:0-25395 GCA_005239495.1 Nicotiana undulata
CCTTTATAATGTTAACAGCTTTAGGGATATTTTTATCTTTTTAATAGGAAAAAGTGCTTACCAACACTCAACAGCTTTTTTTAAGCTTCAACACGTTTATCCAAACATGTAACTGTTTATTTATAAAATAAGCTCCAGCACTTAAAAGCTGCTTTTTAGCACTTGTGCTTAAAAGTCACTTTTTTTTAAGCCAATCCAAACGGGCTCTTAGCCGATTCTCTTGACAATCTTTCCAACACACGTTAATTGCGACAATATGTAACGGCGGATCAAAGTAGGGAAAAATCTGTATGATATTTTTAAGAAAGATTGTACCGTACTTTCTTAGAATTGCACCTCACACTGCTATTAAACAATATAACTTTGTATCAAATTTTGTTGAAGAGAAATCACGTTACACCTTATAGGAGGTCATAAGATTTCCTTTGAATTTTTTTATCCATTCTAGCAAGCTTCTGTATTTCCATCTCAAATTATATATATAATAAGCTCTTATCTTTGAGGTTTTGTGGGCCCCCACTTTTGGGGATGACTTAGCCAACCATTGATCTAATTATGCCACATCGTATTCAAGCCAATGAGTCATTTATCTCCCCATTTTATTTGCTGCCACGTTCAGCCCTTTAGGCTTATCCAACAATTATCCAAAAAATTCCTCAATTAATTTGTTAATCCCCCATTAACCAATAATTACCCAATTATTCACATAATTAAGAATTATCTCAATTTACGTAAAATAATACTCACTTTTAATACACTTTATACACCTTACTATCATGGCCATGTGGTAACTTCTATGGTACTAGTCCATAAATACCGGGTATTTTTTTGCTCGGGCCATAGTTTATCCCAAAATGTCAAACTTTGACAAAATTACTTTTCTTCAATTTTCTTACCCTCTCACCTTCACGAATTTACTCATCACTTGTTTGAAATAGCATAATGCTTACAATCTTAAAATAATCCCATTCTCGAACTTACGTCAATTAACTTACGACGAAACTTTAACATATGAAAATGAGGGATGTAATATCTCATTTCTGAGCTTTCATCAATTTACTTATGGCGTACTTTCACGTACGAAAATATGGGGTGTAACATCACTCCCCCTTTGGAACATTCGTCCTCTAATGTNTTTATGGCGTACTTTCACGTACCAAAACATGGGGTGTAACAGGTACAGAGAGGTTTGTATTTATCTCCCAGAGGCTATGAAGTTTAGGAATAAATTTCACTTGATTCTTCTTTGTCGTGCGGTTTTGTTTTCTCTATACTGATTGAACTCTTCTACTTTTATTCTCTCGTAGATGGAGAGGACGCGTACTGCTTCTTCAGTTGAGCAGTAGCCAGAGCCTCCAGTAGCAGCTCCTACGAGGGGCAAAGGTCTAGGCCGAGGCCATGCTAGAGGCTGAGGCAGGGGCAGGGCTCAGCCTAGAGCTCGAGCAGCAGCCCCATCAGTGGATCCTCAGGTAGAGTTTTATGAGGAGGTTCTAGCCCACACTCCTCCTGTCGGGCTAACTCAGGTTGCGGAGGGGTTCATTTCCACCCTAGTGCTTCAGGACGCCTTGGTCCGTTTGGTGGGCCTTAAGGAGAGTGTGGCCTAGACTTGCGCATTTCCCACGACATCGGTTGTCTCTCAGGATGGAGGAGGAGCCTAGACTCCTGCTACTCGCACTCCGGAGTAGATGGCTCCCCAGTATCAGACACCAGCAACTCATCCAGTCAGAGTAGTTCAGTCGGTTAATGCGGCACAGATCGGTGATGGGTTAGCCATGTCTTCTGAGGATTTTTGGAGATTGGACAGGTTTACCAAGCTCTTCCCAGTTCACTTCAGTGGTGCTACTTCAAAGGATCCCCAGGAGTATCTTGACAGTTTTCATGAGGTGCTTCGGAACATGGATATATTGGAGACCAATAGGGTCGACTTTGCTGCATTTGAGATGACTAGTTCAACCAAGAAATGGTGGAGAGATTATTTGTCGACCAGACCAACTCGGTCACCTGCTCTTACTTAGGACCAGTTCTCTCGTTTCCTCCTAGAGAAGTTTTTGCGTATACCTTGAGAGAGGAGCACCGCCGTCAGTTCGAGCGTCTCCAGCAACAATATGACTGTTACTCAATATGAGAACCGTTTTGTGGATTTGGCCCGTTAGATCTTCTTTTGCTTCCCACCGATAGAGATAGAGAGAGATAGAGGAGGTTTATTGACAGACTTTCTCAGCCTATTAGATTGCAGATGGCTAAGGAGACGAGGAGTGGGATTTCTTTTCAGGCGACTGCCAATGTCGCCCGGCGAGTCGAGATAGTTCTTGGACAGGGAGGTCAAGGGTTTGATAAGTGACCTCTTCATTAAGGTAGTTTTAGCGGTGCCTCATCTAGAGGCAGGGGTACTTTTGGTAGAGGCCATTCTCCCAGGACGTTTCATTCAGCGCTTCAGGCATCCCACAATGCTTTAGGGAGTCGTGATTCTTATGTTCCTCCTTCTGGACAGCCAGCCTACAATGCACCACTAGCTCCTATCAGTGCACCTCCTATTCAAAGTTATTACCGTGGCCATCTGGCTCGTTCAGGTCAGTCTCAGATTCCAAAGTCGTAGTATCAAGATGGATGTTTCGAGTGTGGTGGTTATGGGCATATCAAGAGGACCTGTCCGAGATTACTGGGTGTTCCTCCACAGCATCAGGGTTCTCGTGCCATGGTTCTAGCACCAGTTGCTGCACCACCTATTAGCCAGCCAGAGGCAGGGGTCAAGCAGCCCGAGGTAGGGGCCAAACTATTAGAGGTGGAGGTCAGGCCGTTAGAGGTAGAGGCTAGAAAACTAGATGTCGTCCCAGGGAAGTTGTTTAGAGTGGTGGGCCCCAACCTCGATGTTATGCTTTTCTAGTCAAGCCTGAGGCTAAGTCATCTGATGTTGTTATTACAGGTACTGTTTCAGTTTGTAGTAGAGATACTTCAGTTCTGTTTGATTCGGGGTCTACTTGCTCCTACGTGTCATCTTATTTTTCTTTATATTTGGTTGTGCCTCGTGATTCTTTGAGTACCCCTGTAATGTGTCCACATTTGTGGAGGATGCTATTGTTGTAGATAGCGTTTATTATTCATGTGTGGTCACTATTAAGAGTCTTGAGACCAATGTAGATCCTCTACTCCTCGATAAGGTTGATTTCGATGTTATATTGGGTATGGATTGGCTGTCACCTTATCACGCTATATTGGACTGTCACACCAAGACGGTGACCTTAGCCTTGCCGGGGTTGCCTCGATTAGAGTTGAGAAGGGCTCCTGGCCATTCTACCAGCAGGGTTATCTCTTATATGAAGGCTCGACGTATGGTCGAGAAGGGGTATCTAGCTTATTTAGCTTATGTTCGTAATTCTAGTGTAGAGGTTCCTTCTATGGATTCCGTGCCTGTTGTTCGTGAGTTTCCAGAGGTATTTCCTGCAGACCTGTCGGGGATGCCACCCGACTAGGATATTGATTTGTGTATTGATTTGGCTCCTGGAACTCAGCCCATTTCCATGCCGCCATACCGTATGGCCCCGCCAGAGTTGAAGGAATTGAAGAACCTGTTGCATGATTTGCTTGATAAGGGATTTATTAGACCTAGTGTCTCGTATTGGGGTGCACTGATATTGTTTGTGAATAAGAAAGATGGATCTATGAGGATGTGTATAGATTATCGGCATCTGAACAAAGTTACCATCAAGAACAAGTATCAATTGCCAAGGATTGATGACTTATTTGATCAGCATCAGGGTGCCAAGGTGTTTTCGAAGATTGATTTGAGATCTGGCTACCATTAGTTGAGGATTAGGGCATCAGATATCTCTAAGACAACTTTTCGGACTCGGTATGGGCATTATGAGTTTCTAGTGATGTCCTTTGGGTTGACCAATGCCCCAACCACATTCATGGATTTGATGAAAGTGTTCAAGCCTTATTTGGAATCCTTTTTGATTGTGTTTATTGACGACATCTTGATCTACTCCCGCAGTCGATAGGAGCATGAGCAACACCTTAGGATTGTGCTTCAGACTTAGAGAGACAACCAGCTATATGCTAAATTTTCAAAGTGCGAGTTTTGGTTGGATTCAGTCGCTTTCTTGGGGCACGTTGTACCAGCAGAGGGAATTCAGGTAGATCCTAAGAAGATTGAGGCAGTCCAGAACTGGCCTAGACCTACTTCAGCTATGGAGATAAGGTATTTCTTGGGTTTGCGGGCTATTATCATTGATTTGTGGAGGGGTTTTCATATATTGCAGTCCCGTTGACCAGATTGACCCAGAAGGGTACCCTGTTCAGATGGTCAGACGAGTGTGAGTCGAGCTTTCAAATCTACTCCCACAGTCGATACCGCTCAAGACTGCTTTGACTACAACACCGGTGTTGGTGTTGTCCACAGGTTCTGGATCTTACACGATATATTGTGATGCGTCCCATGTTGGGCTTGGTGAGGTATTGATGCAGAAGGGCAGGGTGATTGCATATGTGTATCGATAGTTAAAGGTTCATGAGAAAAATTAACCTCTATCCATGATTTAGAGTTGGCAGCCATTGTTCATGCACTGAAGATTTGGAGGCACTATCTTTATGACATGTCGCGAGGTTCTCACGGATCATCGAAGCCTTTAGTATCTATTCAAGCAAAAGGATCTCAATTTGAAGCAGATGAGGTGGTTGGAGATATTGAAATACTATGACATCACCATCTTGTATAATGCCGGGAAGGCCAATGTGGTGGCCGACACATTGAGTAGGAAGGCAACGAGTATGGCAGCCTTGTGCTCATTCCGGTCGGCGAGAGGCCGCTTGCATCAGATGTACATACTTTGGCCAATCAGTTTGTGAGTTTGGATATTTTAGAGCCCAATCATATTCTAGCTTGTACAATCGCTCGGTCTTCTTTGTTTGAGCGTATCGGAGATCGGAAATATGACAACCCTTATTTTTTGGTCCTTAGGGACACAGTGTGACACGGTGGTGCCAAGCAGGTTATTGTTGGAGATGATGGAGGTTTGAGGATGCAGGGTCGTGTTTGTGTGCCTAATGTTGATGGGCTTCGTGAGTTGATTCTGGAGGAGGCCCACAGTTCCTGGTACTCTATTTATCCGGGCTTCGCCATGATGTATCAAGACTTGCGGCAGCATTATTGGTTGAGGAGGATGAAGAAGGATATAGTTGCTTATGTAGCTCGGTGCCTCAATTGTCAGCAAGTGAAGTATGAGCATCAGAGACCTGGTGGTTTGCGTCAGCAGATAGAGATTCCTAAGTGGAAGTGGGAGCGTATCACTATGGATTTCATTGTTGGACTCCCACGAAATCAGAGGAAGTTTGATGCCGTTTGGGTCATTGTGGACATGCTGACTAAGTCAGCATATTTCATCCATGTGGAAGTTACCTATTCTTCGGAGCGGTTGGAAGAGATTTACATCTGCGAGATCGTCCGTCTTCACGGTATGCCCGTGTGTACCATTTCTGATCGAGGTACGTAGTTCACCTTGCATTTTTGGAGGGCAGTACATCATGAGTTGGGAACGCGGGTTGAGTTGAGCACAATGTTTCATCCTCAGACGGACGGACAGTCCGACCGCACTATTCAGATCTTGGAGGATATGCTCCGCGCATGTGTTATAGACTTCGGAGGATCGTGGGATCTGTTCTTGCCCCTTGCAGAGTTTGCCTACAACAACAACTACTGGTCGAGCATTCAGATGGCTCCCTATGAGGCATTATACGGTAGGCAGTGTCGGTCGCCATTCGGGTGGTTTGAGCCAGGGGAGGATCGATTGTTGGGTACAGATCTTGTACAGGATGCCTTGGATAAGGTCAAGATTATTCAGGATCGACTTCGCTCATCTCAGTCCAGGCAAAATAGTTATGTCGACCGTAGAGTTCGTGATGTTGCATTCATGGTATGTGAGAGAGTTTTTCTCTAGGTATCACCCATGAAGGGTATCATGATGTTTTGAAAGAAGGGCAAGATGAGCCCTAGGTATATCAGAGGTTTTGATATTCTCGAAGAGTGGGAGAGGTGACTTACAGACTTGCGTCGCCTCCGGGGTTATCGACAGTTCATCCGGTATTCCATGTGTCTATGCTCCGGAAGTATCACGGAGACCCATCCCACATGTTAGATTTCAGCTTTGTCCAGTTGGAAAAGAATTTGACTTACGAGGAGGAGCCGGTGGCTATTCTAGCCTAGCAGGTTCGTTAGTTAAGGTCGAAGAGTTATCCTTCAGTCCGAGTGCAGTGGAGAGGTCAGCCCATCGAGGCAGCTACTTGGGAGTTAGAGTCAAACATGCGGAGTAGATATCCCTACCTATTCACCAGTTCAGGTACTTTTCAATGTCTGTTCGAGGAAGAACAATTGGTTTAGAGGTGGAGAATGTGATGACACGATAGGTCATCTTATGATTTAAACCTAATTCTGTGATTCGAACACTTTAAAAGTCATGTTTTAGCCTTAATCGATTTACGTGCATACTCTGGGCGTCTTTCCGGAAAGCTTTTATGTTAAAAACTAAAAAAATGGAAATTTTGCCTAAAAACTTCATTTGAGTTGACTTCGATCAAGATTAGGTAAACGAACCCAGATTCATCTTTTGAAGATCCCGATGGGTCCGTATCGTGATTTGGGACTTGGGCGTATACCTGAAATCGAAATCAAGAGTCCCTAGCATGAGATATCGGACTATGTCAAAATTTGAAAGTTGAAAGCTTAATGAATTTGAAGTGTTTGACCAAAGTTTGACTTTTTGGATAACGGGTCCGTATTTTGGTTCCAGAACCCGGTTGTCACGACCCAAATTCTAACTCGGGTCGCGATGGCGCCCAACAACGGGGTTAGGCAAGCCAATATACAATCACTAGATTATATCCTCGTGCCTGTCTGATCTAAACATGTCAAAAATTTCCAATTTTAAACAATTAAGAAAATGCTAGCATAATACGACCTAAAAATCATAAATATAAGAAGGCACAGGGCCAAACCGAAGCACATATATAGATACACAGCCCAAACCCAAAATAAAACTGCGTGTGTGCCAAGAACTAGTGTCACAAGTGTCACGGGCAACTACTGAATATACAATGACTACAATATATACAGAGTCTAAGTCTGAATGAAATGGACAGAGAATATAACAAAAGAACTCCAGGGTGCTGCTAGGAAGTCGCCGGGAAAGCAGCTCACCGTGAAGTATGACCACGCTATCAATATCTAGCACCGCCCTGATAATCAGACGTACCAGCCTCCGGACCTGTACAGTCAAGTACCGAAAAGAAAAGAAAGTGCAACTTGAGTACATATTAATCAAATATGTACCCAGTGAGTATCTCGCCTAAACTCGAAGAAGTAGTGACGAGAGGTCGACTCGATACTCACTGAGGTCCAACAGTAATAACATATGATAAAATATAATGAAATACAGTAGGCATGTCAGGGAAATAAGCAACAAGTATATATAACAAGAGCAGAAATCCAAACAATTGCTGAACTAAACAATAAAGCACTTTCCAGGGTAAGACAACCGAACGAATCAATAATCACAAATTCTTAGATCCGTCGTGGCGTACGACTCGCTCCCATAAGGTACCTACTGAACTTGTCATGGCATACGACCCGATCCCATATGTATACCACAATTATTCCTCAACACTGCGGCGGCGTACGGCCCGACCCCATATATTTCAAATATTCCTCAACACTTCCGTGGCGTACGGCCCGATCCCATATATATTACAATTTCTTTTCAACTCTGCCGTGGCATACGGCCCGGTCCCATAAAGACATAATCACTCTCAAACCTGCCGTGGTGTACGACCCGATCTCAATATCTTACAATACTTACTTTCCATAACAAATTCCTTGTCATTCAATAATTTTCCATAAAGCCTCAGAGGAACAACACTATACAAAACATAATCTCATAGTACATATGGCGTCACAATAAATCATATAAAGCATTACAAGGAAAACATATCAGGTATTACGAGAAAAAGCATATAAGGCATTACGAGAAAGCATACAAGGGATGATGTGGGCCTAACTACCCGGACATTAAAATAATAGTCGCTACATACGGACTCTCGTCACTTGGCGCGTACGTAGCCCCCAAACAATTTACACATAGCATATACATCACCTATGGAGACAATTCCCTCTTACAAGGTTAGAAAGGAGACTCACCTCGTGTCGAATCTACCCCTCGGACTACAATTGCGCCCGAAACTCCGAACTCTTCACAACTAGCCAAATATAGTATAATTGAATCAGTGCTAAGCTCAAAGAAGGAGAATTAATAAGAAATCCTATAATTAAGCATTCTTGAAGGTTTTTGGAATTTCGACCCCGGGCCCACACGTTCGGATTTCGAAATTCTTGAAGGAATCTATTACCTGGAGTCTAAGGATCATAATTATGCAAGTCCTTGCTAGAGTTCATGGCAAAAATGAGTAATTCATAATTTCCCAAAATCCCTAAATTTCTATGAATTTTTAGGATAATTGGAAGAGAATTTCATTAGGAATTGATGTTAAAATCATGAAACTAAGGAATTAACTTACATTGATGACAATGGTGGAACACCCTTTGAAAATGCTCTCAAAACCTTGAGGAGGAAGATGAGATCGGAGGAAAAATAGGTTGGGTCCCGTATTAAAATGCACTGCCCAACTGCTTGTACTATGCGATCGCAGCTGGGCCAGTGTGTTTGCACAAGGCAATTGCCCAGGACCCTCAAGAAGCACAGTGCGATCGTAGCTGATGGCTGGCGATCGCAGAGAGTAGCAGCAGGGGGGGAGGTAGGGGTAGGCAGCTTGTGCGATCGCGGGGGTGAGGGCTGCGATCGCGGAGAACAAAGGGCCCAGCCAAGGCATACCCTGTGCGATCGTGGATAGACCTGTGTGATCGTACAGACCATTCTCCCACCCCAGGTCCAACCTCTTGTGCGATCGCAGCTGATTGCCTGCAAACGCACTGAAGAAAACCAGACAGCAAAATTCTGGCGTTTTGGAATTAACTCTGAGGGGTCCGAAACTCACCCGAGCCCCTCGGGACCCCGTTCAAGGACACCAACAAGTCTCTATTCATGATACGGACTCGCTCGAGCTTCCAGAACATGAAAAACAACAACGAAACTCAAACTTCAACCCCAAAACCAAATTGAATCAACTTAAGAACTTAAGAATTCTAGAATTCACTTCATTGCGCCGAACGAGTCTATACTACTCTCAATGACTTCAAATTTTGCAGACAATTCATAAATGACATAAGGGAACTATTCTCGGTCTCGGAATTTCATTCGGACCTCGGTAGCATAAAATCACATTCTAAACCAAATTTCAAATTCTATGAGATTTCTCAAAACTTCATTAAATCTAATTTCCCATTTTGATCCGAAACACGTCAAATCAAGCCCGTTTCTTACCAACTTTCACAGATAACTTAAATAACACATATTGAACCTGTTCCGAGCTCCGAAACCATAATACGGGCCTGGCAGCACATGTTTCACATCAAGGTTCATTTTCATAAGCCTTTATTATTTACAGAAAATAATTTTCTTTAAAAATTCATTTCTCAGACTTGGGTCCTCGAAATTTGATTCTGGGCATACGCCAAAGTCCCATATTTTCCTATGGACCTTCCGGGACCATCAGATCACGGATCCGGGACCGTCAGATCACGGATCCGGGTCTGTTCACCAAAAATATTGACCAAAGTAAACTTTATTAAATTAATTATCATAAATTCAACTCTTTATCAAGTTTTCACATAAAGTCTTCCCGGCTACATGCCCGGGCTACGTACGCACATCAAGGTGAGATTGACAGAGGCTTTCAGGGCCTCGGAACGCAGTCATAATTAAATTTACATAAGATGAACTTTTGGGTCATCACAATCTCCCCCTCTAAAACAAACGTTCGTCCTCGAACGGACGTAGCATCGTACCTGAAGTGCTGAATAGCTGTGGATATCTGCTCCGCATGTCCTCCTCGGACTCCCAGGTCGCGTCATCGACTGGTTGGCCCCTCCACTGGATCTTTACGGCAAAAACTCTCATAGATCTCAACTGGCGGTCCTGCCTATCAATAATAGCAACTGGCTCCTCCTCGAAGCCCAACTTTTCATCTAACTGAATAGTGATGTGATCAACCACATACGAGAGGTCGGCGTGATACCTCCGAAGCATGGATACGTGAAAGACTGGATGAACTCCTGATAAGGCTGGAGGTAAAGCGAGCTCATAAGAAACCTCTCCGATTCGCCTCAATACCTCGAAAGGGCCTATAAACCTGGGACTCAACTTGCCTTTCTTCCCAAATATCATAATGCCCTTCATCGGCAAAACTTTCAACATAACCTTATCTCCCTCCATGAATGCTACATCACGTGCCCGCTGGTCTGCGTAACTCTTCTGTCTGGATTGTGCTGTGTGGAGCCTCTCCTGAATAATCTTCACCCTCTCCAAAGCTTGGCCTCACCAGGCTCAAACCACCCAATCAGAGAACGACATCGCCGGCCATATAAAGCCACGAATGGAGCCATCTCGATGCTGGACTGATAGTTATTGTTGTATGCAAACTTTACCAAAGGCAAGAACTGGTCCCACTGACCTCCAAAGTCAATCACACAAGCCCTGAGAATATCCTCCAAAATTTGAACTGTACGCTCTGACTGGCTATCAGTCTGAGGGTGAAATGCTGAACTGAGGTCTATATGAGTACCCATCTCGCTGTGCAAAACTCTCCAGAAGTGCGAAGTGAACTGAGGACCTCAATTTGATATAATAGACACCGGCACCCCATGCAATCGGACAATCTCTTGAATGTAAATTTGAGCCAGCCTCTCTGTCGTATAAGTAGTAGCCACAGGAATGAAATGCCCCAAATTAGTCAATCTATCCACAATGACCCAAACCGCGTCAACCTTCTGCAAAGTCTGAGGCAACCCAACTACGAAGTCCATGGTGATGCGCTCCCATTTCCACTGAGGAATGGGCATCTACTGAAACAAGCTCTCTGGCCTCTGGTGCTCGTACTTAACCTGCTGACAATTAAGACACCTGGCCATATACTGAACAATGTCCTTCTTCATCCGCCTCCACCAGTAATGCTGCTTCAAATCACGATACATCTTTGTTGCTCCTGGATGAATAGAATACCGAGAACTGTGCGCCTCTGCTAGAATTCTTTTCATCAGGCCATCGATATTAGGAACACATAAACGGCCCTGGAGCCTCAAAACACCATCCTCGCCCAAAGTAACCTCCTTGGTCCTGCCCTGGACAACCGTATCCCGAAGCTCTGCAAGGCATGGATCATGAAACTGCCGAGCCTTAATCTCCCCCAATAATGAAGACTGAGCAACTACATGAGCGAAAACTCGATGAGGCTCTGAAAGGTCCAATCTCACAAGGCGATTGGCCAAGGACTGAATGTCCAAGGCTAAAGGCCTCTCCTCGGCTGTAATGTAGGCCAAACTGCCCATACTCGCTGCTCTCCTACTCAAAGCATCCGTTACTACATTCGCCTTGCCCGGGTGGCACAAAATAGTAAGATCATAGTCCTTTAACAACTCAAGCCACCTCCGCTACCTCAAATTAAGGTCCCTCTGCTTAAGCAAGTACTGCAAACTGCGGTGATCAGTGTAGACCTCACAAGATACACCATACAAGTAATGTCGCCATATCTTTAACACATGAACAATCGCCGCCAACTCCAAGCCGTGTACAGGATAATTTTTCTCATGAACCTTCAACTGTCGTGAAGCATAAGCAATAACCCTGCCATCCTGCATCAACACACATCCCAACCCGACACGTGAAGCGTCGCAATATACAGTATACATCCCTAACTCAGAAGGTAATGATAGAACTGGTGCGGAAGTCAATGCTGCCTTGAGCTTCTGAAAGCTCGCCTCACAATCGTCTAACCATCGAAAGGGGGCATTCTTCTGAGTTAACCTAGTCAGTGGAGCTGCAATAGAAGAGAACCCCTCCATGAATCGACGGTAATAGCCTGCTAAATCGAGAAAACTCATGATCTCTAAAGCTGAAGTAGGATGCGACCAACTCTGAACTGCCTCAATCTTCTGTGGATCAACCTTGATACCCTCACCGGACACCACGTGCCCCAAAAATGCCACCGACTCCAACCAGAAATCGCACTTGGAGAACTTAGCATATAGCTTTTTCTCTCGCAAATTCTGAAGCACGACTCTCAAATGCTGCTCGTGCTCACCAATGCTCCGTGAGTAGATCAGTATATCATCAATGAAAACAATAACGAAGGAGTCGACAAACGGCCTGAACACCCTATTCATCAAGTCCATAAATGCTGTTGGGGCATTGGTCAAGCCAAAGGACATCACTAAGAACTCATAATGGCCATATCTGGTACAAAATGCAGTCTTCAGAACATCAGAAGCCCGAATCTTCAACTGGTAATAACCCGATCTCAGATCAATCTTAGAAAATACATGAGCACCCTGCAACTGATCAAACAAATCATCGATGCGTGGCAAAGGATACTTATTCTTGATGGTCACTTTATTTAGCTGGCGATAGTCAATGCACATCCGCATAGACCCATCCTTCTTCTTCACAAATAAGACTGGAGCACCCCACGGCGACACACTCAGCCTGATGAACCCCTTGGCCAACAACTCCACAAGCTGCTCATTCAACTCCTTTAGCTCCTTAGGATCCATACGATAAGGGGGAATGGAAATAGGCTGAGTATCTGGAGCCAAATCAATACATAATTCAATATCTCGATATAGAGGCATGCTTGGAAGATCTGAAGGAAACACATCCGGAAACTCTCGAACAACAGGCACTGAATCAATGTTAGGAGACTCGGCGGTGGTGTCCCGCACATAAGCAAGGTAATCCAAACAACCCTTATCGACCATATGCCGGGCCTTTATGAAGGAAATGACCCGGCTGAGGCACTAACTGAAGAACCTCTCCACTTTAGCCTAGGCGACTTAGGCATGGCTAAAGTGACTGTCTTGGCATGGCAATCTAACACAGCATGATAAGGAGATAGCCATGCCTAGGATAACCTCAAAATCAATCACATCCAGCAATAAAAGATCTGCTCTGGTATCAAAACCGCAGAAAGTGACCACACAATACCGGTAGACTCGGTCTACCACCACATAATCGCCCACATGAGTGGACACATATATAGGAGAACCCAAGGACTCACGAGGGATATCCATAAAATGAGAAAATTGTACGGAAACATATGAATACGTGGATCCTGGATCAAATAGTACCGAAGCCTCCCTACCACATACTGAGATAATACCTGTGATTACGGCGTCTGAGGCCACTGCATCTGATCTGGCCGGAATGGCATAAAATCTGGCTGAGGCTCCTGAAGACTGAACTCCCCCAGAGTGAACAGGAACTAACTGACCTCCTCCTGACTGGCCTCCCCCTCTAGGACGACCCCTGCCGACCTGTCCTCCACCTCGAGGCGGCCGGACTGCTGGTGCTGAACTCCTAGGCTGATAACTCTGCTGCACTGCCTTGCCCCGATACCTGGGACAAAACCTCCACGTATGACCCGGCTCCCCACACTCGAAACAACCTCCTGGTGCTACAGCCCGCTGCCCGAAAGAGGAAGAACCCTGAATAGCCGGAGGGCGGCGTGAACCCTCTGGTAAGGCACTGAAATAGGAACTAGAGGATCTCTGATGACTGGAATAACTGCTGGGTGCACCCTGGATGGCTGGTGGATGGTAAGAGCGCTCTGGCATGGCACTAAACTGAGGCCTCACTGAAATACCCCTAGGAGGTAGTGGAGGTGCTGAATATGAAGGCCTACTGAACTGGCCGCCTCCAAGCTGACCTCTTCCCCTAGCTGGAGCACCCCTGAAGTCACTTGTGAACCTGGCCCTAATGTCCTGCTGACCTGGCTGACCCTGCTCCCTGCTCCTCATATGGTAACCCTCAATCCGTCGAGCTATCTCGACTACAAGCTGGTATGGGGTACCCATCTCTACCTCTCTGTTCATAAGGGCCCTAATACCTGGATTCAAGCCTGCCACAAGCTGCCGCACCCTCTCGGCATCAGTAGGCAATATCATAAGGGCATGGAGAGATAACTTAGAAAATCTAGCCTCATAATCGGTCACTGACATCTGCCCCTGCTCTAGTCACTCAAACTGACCCCGTAGCTCCTCCCTATCAGAAAGTGGAATGTATCTGTCTAGAAATAGCTGAGAGAACTGATCCTAAGTGACAGGAGGAGAATCTGCTGGCCTGCTGAGAATATATGACTGCCACCACTTGCGAGCTCTGCCCTTTAACTAAAATGTGGTGAAATCCACTCCATGGGACTCAAAAATCCTCATGTTGTGCAGTCTGTCCCTGAACCTATCAATAAAATCCTGAGCATCCTCTCCCCGCTCACCCCCGAAGACTGGAGGGCGAAGTCGGGTCCATCTATCCACCATCTTCTGCTGGGCACCCTCTGCAACTGGCCTGGGCTCTGGGGCTGCTACTACGGGCTGAACCCCTCCCACGGGCGGTGTGCTCCGGGTATGACGTGCTGCTGATGCCTGACATGTGGCCTGAGCGGTAGGGGTCTGGACTCCCCCTCCCACCGGAGAAGTAGCAGGGTCGGCTGGAAATAAACCAGCCTGAGACATAGTGTCCATGAATCTTAGCATATGGCCCATGACATCATGGATGACTGGCGCCGTCATGAAATCCACTGGAGCAGGTGCTATTGGAGGCACCTCATCCTGCTCCTCCATAATAGGGTCCTCTGGTGGTGCCACTGGTGTAGGTGTGCGACGCCCTCGTCCCCTGCCTCGAGCAAGTGCTGTACCCCCGCCTCTACCCCGACCTTGGGCAGCCGGGGCAGCGGTCTCTCCCGGATTAGGAACATTGGATGCACACGTCCTCACCATCTGTGAGAGAATAGAAGAATAAGTTTGAGTACATCCTAGATTGCACGACAGGATATGAATAAAGGGAAGTTTCCTAACAACCCATAGCCTCCTGAAGATAAGTACAGATGTCTCCGTACCGATCCGCAAGACTCTACTGGGCCTGCCCGTGACTCGTGAGACTTACGTGAACCTAGGGCTCTGATACCACGTTGTCACAACCCAAATCCTAATTCAGGTCGCGATGGTGCCCAACAACGGGGTTAGGCAAGCCAATATAGAATCACTAGATGATATCCCCTTGCCTGCCTGATCTAAACATGTCGGAAATTTCCAATTTTAAACAATTAAGAAAATGCTAGCATAATATGACCTAAAAATCATAAAAATAAGAAGGCACAGGGCCAAACCGAAGCACATATATAGATAGATACACACCCCAAACCCAAAATAAAAACCGCGTGTGTGCCAGGAACTAGTGTCACGAGTGTCACGGGCAACTACTGAATATACAATATTTACAATATATATAGAGTCTCAGTCTGAATGAAATGGACAGAGAATATAACAAAAGAACTCTAGGGTGCTGCTAGGAAGTCGCCGGGAAAGCAGCTCACCGTGAAGTATGACCACGCTATCAATATCTAGCACCGGCCTGATAATCAGACGTACCAGCCTCCGGACCTGTACAGTCAAGTACAGAAAAGAAAAGAAAGTGCAGCATGAGTACATATTAAATAAATATGTACCCAGTGAGTATCCCGCCTAAACTCGAAGAAGTAGTGACGAGAGGTCGACTCGATACTCACTAAGGTCCAACAGTAATAACATATGATAGAATATAATGAAATACAGTAGGCATGTCAGGGAAATAAGCAACAAGTATATATAACAAGAGTAGAAATCCAAACAACTGCTGAACTAAACAATAAAGAACTCTCAAGGGTAAGACCACCGAATGAAACAATAATCACAAATTCTTAGATTCGCCGTGGCGTACGGCCCGCTCCCATAAGGTGCCTACTAAACTTTCCGTGGCGTACGGCCCGATCCCATATGTATATCACAATTATTCCTCAACACTGCCGTGGCGTACGACCCCGATCCTATATATTTCAAATATTCCTCAACACTGTTGTGGCGTACGGCCCGATCCCATATATATTACAATTTCTTTTCAACTCTGCCGTGGCGTACGACCCGATCCCATATAGACATAATCACTCTCAAACTTGCCGTGGCGTACGGCCCGATCCCAATATCTTACAATACTTACTTACCATAATAAATTCCTTGCCATTCAATAATTTTCCATAAAGCCTCAGAGGAACAACACTATACAAAACATAATCTCATAGTACATATGGCGTCACAATAAATCATATAAAGCATTACAAGAAAAACATATCAGGCATTACGAGAAAAAGCATATAAGGCATTACGAGAAAGCATACAAGGCATGATGTGGGCCTAACTACCCGGACATAACAATAATAGCCGCTACGTACGGACTCTCGTCACTTGGCGCGTACGTAGCCCCCAAACAATTTACACATAGCATATACATCACCTATGGGGACAATTCCCTCTAACAAGGTTATAAAGGAGACTCACCTCGTGTCCAATCTACCCCTCGGACCACAATTGTGACCGAAACTCCGAACTCTACACCCGGGGACTCGCAACTAGCCAAATATAGTATAATTGAATCAGTGCTAAGATCAAGGAAGGAGAATTAATAAGAAATCCAAAAATTAAGCTTGTGCGATCGCGGGGGTGAGGGCTGCGATCGCGGAGAACAAAGGGCCCAGCCAAGGCATACCCTGTGCGATCGCGGATAGACATGTGTGATCGTACAGGTCATTCTCCAACCCCAGGTCCAACCTCTTGTGCGATAGCAGCTGATTGCCTGCAAACGCACTGAAGAAAACCAGACAGCAAAATTCTGGCGTTTTGGAATTAACTCTGAGGGGTCCGAAACTTACCCGAGCCCCTCGGGACCCCGTTCAAGGACACCAACAAGTCTCTATTCATGATACGGACTCGCTCAAACTTCCGGAACATGAAAAACAACAACGAAACTCAAACTTCAACCCCAAAACCAAATTGAATCAACTTAAGAACTTAAGAATTCTAGAATTCACATCATTGCGCCGAACGGGTCTATACTACTCTCAATGACTTCAAATATTGCAGACAAGTCATAAATGACATAACGGAACTATTCTCGGTCTCAGAATTTCATTCGGAGCTCGGTAGAATAAAATCACATTCCAAACCAAATTTCAAATTCTATGAGATTTCTCAAAACTTCATTAAATCTAATTTCCCATTTTGATCCGAAACCCGTCAAATCAAGTCCGTTTCTTACCAACTTTCACAGATAACTTAATTAACACATATTGAACCTGTTCCGGGCTCCGAAACCAAAATACGGGCCCGGAAGCACAGGTTTCACATCAAGGTTCATTTTCATAAGCCTTTATTATTTACAGAAAATAATTTTCTTTAAAAATTCATTTCTCGGACTTGGGTCCTCGAAATTTGATTCTAGGCATACGCCAAAGTCCCATATTTTCCTACGGACCTTCCGGGACCGCCAGATCACGGATCTGGGTCCGTTCACCAAAAATGTTGACCAAAGTCAACTTCATTCAATTAATTATCATAAATTCAACTCTTTATCAAGGTTCCACATAAAGGCTTCCTAGCTACATTCCCTGGCTACGCACGCACATCGAGGTGAGATTGACAGAGGCTTTCAGGGCCTCGGAATGCAGTCATAATTAAATTTACATAAGATGACCTTTTGGGTCATCACACCGGTATAGGTCCAATACCATATTTATGACTTGTCTATGAAATTTGATGAAAAACGAAGTTGGTTTGACGTGATTCGGACGTCTGGTTGTGAAAATAGGAATTTCAATGTTTTCTTGAAAATTTCATGTGATTTGGGGTTCAATTCGTAGTTCTAGGTGTTATTTTGATGATTTGATCGCGCGAGCAAGTTCGTATGATGTTTTTAGACTTGTGTGCAAGTTTGGTTTGGAGCCCCCAGGGCTCGGGTGAGTTTCGGATAGGTTACGAAGTGAAAATTTGACTTAGAACATAGCTGGTGTTGCAATATCTGGTGCAGACCTCTGATCTCGCATTTGCGAGATCAAGCATCACAATTGCGACCTCTGCAGGTTCCGCAATTGCGAGCTATTTCTCGAATTTGCGAAGAATAGCTGGGCCTTATAGTTTTTCGCATTTGCGAACATATCTTCGCATTTGCAAACTGAGTTGGGGGGAGGTAGTGATCACATTTGCGACCACATGGTCGCATTTGCGAAAGGGTCAGGCTCGCATTTGCGAAGATAGCAGGAAGGGAAGACCTTTGCACTTGCGATAGGTTCTTCGCATTTGCGGGGCTATCATTTGCGAACCCTAGGTCGCAAATGCGACACCTGCAACTGATCAAAATGATTTTTGGTTCACTTCTCAAATTTTCAAAACCTAAAACCTTGGAGGAAATTCTTCTAGGACTTCATCTTCCACAATTTGTTGGTAAGTGATTCTAACCCAATTTCTTTCAATTACCTGTTGATACCCAATTTTTCTCAAAAGTATTTTCAAACTTGCATATTACATTCAAAGTCACTTTTCATAACGAATGGTATTTTCCCATAATTTTTCATATTTTTATCAATTTATTTTCCTATTTCTTTAGTACTTTATATTCAATAATTATTCATAAGTTGTATTATAAATAACTTTAAAACGCTTCCCAGCTCAATGTATCATTTTTGACCCTATTAGTATTTAATTATTTCACAAATTACTTATTAGGCATTATTTAGCTATAATTACACTAATTTTTCGACTATGGCCTAATTGTGCACTTATGTTATTTTAATTCCAAAATTAGTTGTTTTATATTTTTATATTAGCCAATTACCTTAAATTTCACTTACTTAGCATTAATCTCATTTTTTATACAATTATTAGCTATTATTATTAATTATTTATCTTTAATGGGTATTTAACATCTAGCCACATTTATTTAAATTATAGCCTAATTCTAACCCAACCCACCTGATTTATGTAACCCACTTAACCCAACCCAAAACCCAATTTCTTACCCGGCCCAACCCCACAACCAATCTGAGTCGTTGATCAAATTAAATAAATGACCCAGATTGGTGTTACCATAATTAACCCCTAACCAAACCCCCCGACCCCTCTCATTTTTCCCATTCGTCTCACATCTCTCTACTCTCCTCTCTCTCTCTCTCTCTAGTTTCTTCTATAGACTTCGGTCTCTTCAGGTTCCGATGAACCCCTCATCTTCTCAGGCCATCCCTTTGCCGGATACCTTGAAATCTTCACCCCTTTTGCCTCTCATGACTCTCCTATGCCTGTAATGTCATCCCTAAGGTCCTCAAAGGGCGAGAACCTGTCTGCTTACACCCATGGTGTCCCTGTTTACTTCAAGCCTCCAAAAGCTTGACTTCGAGAAAGGTCTATGACCTTTGAGGCTCGAGCCAGTGCTGTTCGAGGTTCTTTTCGTCTTCTCTGAGGTTTTCTGTAAAACCCTAATATTTGAAACTTCCTATTCTCTTAGATCTACACTAGATCCGTGCTTATTACGAGTCACTATGATGTTTTCCTTAAAGTTTTCTATCTTTCAAGCAGGTTTTCACTTAGAGTTTTTAAAACCTTTTCATTAAAAAACTATTTCCTCAAAGTTTAAACGGTTTTGGTCATATGCTTAAACGGTTTTGTTAGATATCATTTTCTTATCATAATTTATTATGTTAAAACTTTAGTTTTAACACTGTATTCTAAATTCTGAGTATGTCTTTATTGATTTTCTCATTCGATTTGTATGTGTGTCTGTTTCCGTATGAGTAATCCCTAATTCTCCCTACGATTTTACCCTAACTTATTAGGGTTTCTAACTATTCACCTCCTTGCTTATATCACGATTACCCTTGTGATTCTGATTTTTTTGTCTATTATTTGTTTGTTGCACTCATGCTTATAATGTCATATGTGCTGGTCTGAATCCCTGATTCTATGTGATTATACTTTGCTATGCTATTGGATCTTGGATTCTATTGCTTCTTTCCTAATCTGTGTTTATCCTGCTTGAATCAGTACCATCTTCGACATTTTTGAATCCCTGAATGATTGTGAGTAGTACTATACTGATTTTCACACGACATTCTCTACTGATTCTGCATGTTTCCTTAAATACATGAGGCTTTCCCTTAATTAGTACTAATTCCGGATCCCTGATCCCTGTGATTGATACCCTTTAATGATTTCCGACCTTGGACTTATTTTCCTGCCTTATTGTGTTGTTGACTGCAATATTTTACTGATCCTTAAGATTGTTTCCTTAATTAAAACTTTCTGAACCTAGCCCTAATTAATGTTCTATACTTATTTCCTTATTTATACACTGATCTCTTTCCTCATTTGTTAATTGTCTATAACCGTTTGAAGTTAACTCCCTTAATTAAGGGAGTACTTGTACTGATTGTTGCACTAATTGATTTTGAGTTCCATGATTACTGGACAATTGGACTCCTACCTTATTTTCCTAGCCTTCAAACTGTTATATATTGGCGCTCTTTAGGACAGACTCTACGGACGAACACTTGTGGTTCAAAGCTATCTCTCTTACACCTAAACTCTCTGCTTCTTTTGTGCTACTTGCTACTGTCTATTGTTAGCCGGATACAAGACAAGGCTAACTATTGTGCTATCTCTGGCTCATTCTATGTCTACCATTTCCTCTACTGGTATGTCTTGATTTCAATTCAAGTCTAAAAAACAACATGATTCTTTTATTATTGCAATTCATCATGTTCCTAGCTTGCTTTTACCTATGGTTCTGTTGTTCAACTTGCAACTAATATGTCTTCTTTCATGACCTATTAACATGTCCTTGAATGTGTCCCCTCCCTTAAACTCATCATGTTTATATCCCTTTTAGGTTCTACTTCAATGTTTCCGTGATGATAGTCTAGACCTCTGTGTGGTAATGCAGCCTGCATTTTGTGATTGCTTTGTTCCTGTGTAGTTTTGAAATGCCTATTAAACCTTAGACCTTTGAAACCCTGAGGATCTCTCTAATTCTAAATTCATGTGTGACTCTACCTACTGTGTGCTTACACTTACATGCTTCATGTTTGTCCCCCAATCCCACATTACCCTGCGTGTGGTTGCTGAACTTATCTTAGTCCTTGTTCTGTGTGTGTTGTTTGTTCTGGTTGCCTTACCATTTTCAAAACTATTCTCATTGCATAAATCTTCTACTACTCTTTTTTCAAAACTTATCTTTAACTAATCTTTCTTGTTTAAAAGTTGTCTTTCCTATTAAATCCCTTTCAAAACCTTTTCAAACTCACCCCTGGTACTTCACTTAATTCCTAGATTCTTAAGTTCCACCCTCTCAGTGTGAGCACTGCTTTTGGAACCTCTTGGGTTCCCTCTGAACTTTGACACACTGAGGCTGGTATTTCCCCACTGCACATGTTTAACTCTTGATGACTATGTCTGGGTGTGAGCATTGCCCGGGAGCCCCTGAGGTCCTTAGGGAACTTTGACACACCCGGACTATGAAAGGCTATGAAACACTAAAGGCATTAAGGTTGGAGGATCTGGGCCTAAATGAAGGCTCCCTATAGAAATAACTTCTTATTTTTCTTTTGGTTATGTAATTTATGATTTCTAGACCTCTGTGTGGTAATGCAGCCTGCATTTTGTGATTGCTTTGTTCCTGTGTAGTTTTGAAATACCTATTAAACCTTAGACCATTGAAACCCTGAGGATCTCTCTAATTCTAAATTCATGTGTGACTCTACCTACTGTGTGCTTACACTTACATGCTTCATATTTGTCCCCCAATTCCACATTACCCTGTGTGTGGTTGCTGAACTTATCTTAGTCCTTGTTCTGTGTGTGTTGTTTGTTCTGGTTGCCTTACCATTTTCAAAACTATTCTCATTGCATAAATCTTCTACTACTCTTTTTTCAAAACTTATCTTTAACTAATCTTTCTTGTTTAAAAGTTGTCTTTCCTATTAAATCCCTTTCAAAACCTTTTCAAACTCACCCCTGGTACTTCACTTTATTCCTAGATTCTTAAGTTCCACCCTCTCAGTGTGAGCACTGCTTTTGGAACCTCTTGGGTTCCCTCTGAACTTTGACACACTGAGGCTGGTATTTCCCCAATGCACATGTTTAACTCTTGATGACTATGTCTGGGTGTGAGCATTGCCCGGGAGCCCCTGAGGTCCTTAGGGAACTTTGACACACCCGGACTATGAAAGGCTATGAAACACTAAAGGCATTAAGGTTGGAGGATCTGGGCCTAAATGAAGGCTCCCTATAGAAATAACTTCTTATTTTTCTTTTGGTTATGTAATTTATGATTTCTGGTCTGTAATAATTTGTAAACAAATATTTGGGGTTGGATAGTGAAAACGGGTGGGAATATGCATGCTATAGTATAGGTACGGGTAAAAATCATGCCTATAGGTTTACTTTCCTCATATGTGCAATAATAATGTGATGACCCAAAAGGTCATTCTATGTTAATTTAGCTAAATATGTATTCCGAGGCCTCGAAAGCCTCCTTTAATCTCACCTCGATATGCATGCGCAGCCCGGGCGTGTAATTGGGAAGCTTTTATGTGAAAACTTGATGAAAAGTTGAAATTTATAATAATTAATTTATTAAAGTTGACTTTGGTCAAGCTTTTTGGTAAACAGACCCAGACCCGTGATTTGACGGTTCCGGGGAGTCCGTAGGAAAATATGGGACTTGGGCGTATGCCCGAAATCGAATTCTGAGGTCCCAAGTCCGAGAAATGAATTTTTAAAGAAAATTATTTTCTGAAAATAATAAATACTTTTTAAAATGAATTTTTATGTGAAACCTGTGTTACCGGGACCGTATTATGGTTTCGGAGCCCGAAACAAGTTTAATATGTGTTATATGAGCTATCTGTAAATTTTGGTGTAAAACGGACTTGGTTTGACGTGTTTCGGATCAAAAATGGAAAATTTGATAGTTTATGAAGATTGAGAAAATTCTATACATTTTGGAGTTTAATTCATTGTTTTTATGTTATTTTGGTGGTTTCATTACTCGAATAAGTCCGTGGGATGATTTGGGACTTGTTGGAACGCTCGGTTTGTAGTTCCGAGGGCTCGGGTGGGTTCCGGGTAGGTCTCGGGATGTCCTTAGGCTAAAATATTGATGTTGCAGGTCAGAGGGGTCGATTCTCTAAACCCACCACCGCGGTCCGCGGTCCTTTTTTCGCTGACTGCGGTGGGGGGCGGGGGGGGCTTCGCGGCCGCGGTCGTGTTTTCGTGGTCCGCGGTGGAGGGGCTGGGTCACTAATCCGACTTCGGAGGCTTATATCTTTTGATCCACAAGGNCTGGTCCGACTTTGGAGGCTTATATCGTTTGATCCACAAGGAATTGTGAGTATTCAAAAAAAAAAGTTGTAGCCCTTCGTGTCTAGTTTCTAGAAAGGTAAAGAAATCATAATTTGGACATCTGTAGAGAAAGGTATGGTAAAAATACTAAAGCATGTCACTACAGTTATTTTTCTTGGTTTTCTTCATATTTTCTTGGTCTTTGCTAGCGTGGCCGCGGTCCATTTTTCGCTGACCGTGGTGGGGGGCTCGAGAGGGGTATAAATAGACGGGAATTTCAGTTATTTTTATTTTTCAAAGCCCTAAAATAAGAGGCGATTTTCCAAACACTCTTTCTTCTCCAAAAAATTAGTAAGTGATTTCTAACTCATTTTCTTTACTCCTTAACTTCTTTTTACAAGATTTCACCCTAGAATCTTGGCCTAAATCATGAAATCAAAGTAGAAATTAGGGGTTTTGGGAATTTTGGGAAATTCAACCTCATTTTGGGGTCGGGTTTCAAAACAAACTATATATTTGGGCTCGTGGGGGAATGGGTGATCGGGTTTTTGTCCGAACATCGAGTTTGGACCAAGCGGGCCCGAGGTCAGATTTTGGTATTTTCGGAAGAATGATAGGAAATGCATAATTAGGCTATGGAATTTGTTTATTGAGTAATTATTGATGTTAATAAGTCAATTATGTCTAGATATTATCGTTTCAGAGTTAGATTCGAGAGGCAAGGCTGTGATTGAGGCTTGACTTGCATTTTTGGAGCCGAGGTAAGTGTTTGGCCTAACCTTAGCTTGAGGGAATAGGTATAGAGTCTTAATTGCTATGTGTAATTCATGTCCAACGTATAGGTGAGGTGACGAGTACCTATATGTTGTGGTCAAGCATGCCCGTGGGTCAATTGTGATGAATCATACCGTGTTCTCAATATTCTCTGTACTATGAGTAATTGGTAATTTAGAAGTGATACATTGATGTTGTTCCATGACGTGGGAAGTTATCGAATTATTTGTTCAGTTGAGGCTTTTACTATTGAAATTATATTTCTAAGCGTGTTTGGTTATAGTTGAGTCCCTTGCCGGACAATAGAATTTTATTGAGTATTTCTGTATACTTAAGAATTTTTATTGTTAGTTTTCACATTATATTGTTGTTCTTATATTATTTATCGCACGAGGGGACATGTCGTGCCGATTGTTTATTATTTATTGCACGAGGGGACATTCCGTGCTGAGTGTTTATTATTTATCGCACGAGGGGACATGTCGTGCCGATTGTTTATTATTTATTGCACGAGGGGACATTCCGTGCTGAGTGTTTATTATTTATCGCACGAGGGGACATGCCGTGCCGAGTGTTTATTATTTATCGCACGAGGGGACATTCCGTGCCGAGTGATTTTTCTATTTATGCACGAGGGTACATTCCGTGCCGAGTAATTGTGAGATTATGCACGAGGGGACATGCCGTGCCTTTTGTTGTTCCTTATTTGTTCTGAGACGTTACATTCATGCTTTTACTTTTACATTTCAGTTATTACCCAGTTCTACTGTGCTAGTATTTTGTTGCCCCTTTTATCCCAGCATGTTCTCCCCGTATATGTTTTTACTTGTTTATTTCCGTCGATATTTTCCTGTTATTATATAGAATTGCACAGGTATGTATATTGTCGTCGGTCCTAGCCTCGTCACTACTTCGCCGAGGTTAGGCTCGGCACTTATTCAGTACATGAGGTCGGTTGAACTGATGCTACACCTGTACTTCTTTATGTTGTGCAGACTACGCAGCCGGACCCAGTGGACACTGACGGAGGAAGCATTCCATCAGTTCATTCAGGATACATCGAGGTAGACCCGCAGACGTTCGTGGGCCTTGGCGTCACCTCCTACCCTTCTCTTTCAGTTCGGTCTTATTTTATAGTTTCAAAGACAGTCATATGTACTTATTTTAAGACAATTGTATTTAGTAATCTCATAGACAGTTCGTGAGTATGTGACACCAGTTTTTTTTTTTTTTTAGTAAATCCACTAGGCTGAGTGCCTAGGGCTAGTTTT
>ML297312.1:0-30883 GCA_005239495.1 Nicotiana undulata
GGATGGCTCAGCTTATGTCTACGGCCTTACCCCATGTTGTCATTTTATTCCGCACTTTCATTGTTGTTGTTGTCGTTGGCTTGCCTAACGCCACCGTTAGGCGCCATCACGACCTGGACCGGTTTTGGGTCGTGACAGAGTCCCTACAAGTGATTTGTGGCAATGCTCTTGGGTTTTGGAGACCCACGTGGCTTGGTGGAGTTATAAAGATTCAGTTATGATGGTTTGATTATGTGCAAATGGATTTCCAAAGAGTTCTCGATGATTTCTATCACGATTCGAGGTGGATATTTTGCTACTGGCGAGAGGAGCAGGTTGAGTATTGTGATTTCTTACTGTATGGGATCAAATGGAAGGTTTCTAACTAATCGAATATGTATTCTACTTGTGACTCAGAGTGATTATAAGATTCTCATGCTTTTCGTATGATAGATGCGATGTCGTGTGGGATTGAGATTTGCATGTGTAAGGTCACAGTTCAGTTTTGTAGAGAAGGTCATGAATTCTTAGACAACATGGACGGTTTTAGATGATTAGATGAATGATATTACTACTTGGAGTTGCCGGAGAAGGGTGTGTGTTTCAGAAGGCACATTATGTTTTGACTTGCGGATGCTTCATTGGTATTGCAGTACCTGCCTGGTTGATCGACCGCTGATATTCAGATTTTTTACTATGTGGCAAGGGAGAACTATAGAAGTATTTCCTCATGGGATGATCGTGCGTGAGAGATGTGTTAGAAATTTAGGTGTTAGAGTTATGATCAGATATGGTGATTCTTGTGCTCTATGGATTTGGAGTCTCGAGTTCTCAGAAGCAGGTTGTTTTATGGTTGTGGACTGTGAAGATGTGGCCAAAGCTAGCCAGATGATAGTATGTGTTATGGTTAGGTCGTTGTGGACTTGTGGAGGGCTATTTGTCCATTCGGGGATGACCGGAGTTGATTTGGGGGGCCCATTGGTATGCCCAATGAGGATGTGTATTCTACATCGGATCGGATCTGTTGACGTCGAACTTATTTTTTTTGAGGGATGTGTCATTTGGTTAGAATTATTTTATTCGTATCGAATATGTTCTATGTGTTACTCTTCCATGCTACGAAGGGTTGTGATTCTTTGGTTATATGCACACATGGTGTGGTTCTGTTTGGGCCTTATAGCGGAATTCGGCCGTGACGGTGATTGGGATGTGGAATGGTTGATTGCGCCTCAGTTATGGTCTTTCTGAATTGTGGTATATTGTGTTAATTGCTTCTCCGTAGTTATGGTCATGCACCTTAAGTACTTGATGTCAAATTGCGTGTGGTTGTTGATTTTGAGCATTGTGGCTTGAGGTATTTCATACGGAACAGTGTTTGGATGGGGTTACTCATTGCAGCTGGGTTATGTCGGGAGATGATCCTTTGTGTTAGATTCGTGTGTCTTGGTTCTACTAGGTATGATGGGTTTGTAGCATTTCGGTTGTGGTGGTACTTTTTGAACTTGCGGGATGGTTCTCTCGTTTGAGTCATTTTCCATGATTGAGTACATTTGGAATATTGCTTATTGGTGCACGGATTGCATGGGTTGTTGCTTTAGATTGTATTGATGAGGCATGTCACTAGAGTGGTTGTGTTGGATGAGATGAGGTCATTGGACCTAGAATGGATACTATCGGATTTGATTACAGCATATATAGAGGATAATATCGGAAGTCGGCTAAGAAATTAGCTATAGTTCTTGTCGAAGAAGGGAGAGTTCCATGACTTGTTGGTCTGATAAGTGGTTATGAGTTTTTGTGTGTTTCTTTCATCATTGGCAATGTACAAAGGTTCAGAACAAGATTTTAGTTGATATGAGGTTCGTTACCGGTATCGAGTTGGTTATCAAGCAGCTATTGCGGTCGGAACACTATGAGTATTTGAGTTGTGTGGTATATCCTGTGAATGTGTCGTGGGTCATGGTTATGGCTTGATACAGCTTGTTCAGACTTATACAGTGTGTATATGCGAAGTTCGGGTTTTGTAGTAATTCCGGATGTTGGAAATTGGATATTGTGGTTTACGGACTAAGGATGGAGTAATGATATTCAGTTGTGTGGTATGGTCGGGCCTAGTTGAAATAGGGTGACGTGGTATCACCCCCGAGTATGTGGATGGTAAATTTATACGGCGGTTTGATGGCCTTGGGAACGAATCTCTGCACGTTCGAGGACAAACGTATGTTTAAGTGGGGGAGAATGTAATGACCCGAACGGTCATTTTGAACATTTGCACTTTGCTCGATAGTTTGGGGGCATAAGTAGCTCCGTATGATGTAGTAGGACTTGTGTGCATAATTTGAGTTCAATCCAAGTTGATTTGATAGGGTTCGACGCTAGTTTTGGAAATTAGAAGTTCAAAGTTTATAGATTCCGATTTGAGGTGTGATTCATCGTTCCGATGTTGTTATGTGTGCTTTGAGGCCTCAAGTATGTCCGTGCTATGTTATGGGACTTTTTGGTATGTTCGTACAGGGTCCAGAGAGGCTCGGGTGGGTTTTGGATAAAATTGAGTTGTGTTGCACTCATTTTTCTTATGTTTCGACGTCGTTTTCTTCAAGCATAAATGGTACCACATTGAACAAATGAGCTCCGATTTCTGTGTTGGTTGAATCATTAGATCCGTATCGTAATTACGAATACGTATCAAAAAGAATAATCTAATTTGGACATCTTATAAGGATTTTATGGTCATTTTTCTAAGAATTAGGTTGTTAGATTTTTCAGATTAATTACGAAATTGCCACTGACTTCGTATTTAAAAATCTACATTATTTCCGAATATTGAACCAACATATCACCTTCATTATAAAGTCAAATGGAGTGATTCAAAAGGCTATCTTGACTGAAATTTCACAAGGAATCCATTGGACGCATCAAAAATAAGTTTTGGGATTGTTTGGCATGCGAAACGAGGCAGAACATCTAGGCAAAAGTGCTTAATATTGAATGTTTTTTCATTTGGTCATATTTTGAGTTGGGGAGCTCGGATTTGGACAATATTTGGAGACAATCTTCACCATATGGATTGGGGTAAGTGTTGTATATTTCACGAATCCATCTTCGTTTTTGACATTTGATTGATGATTTCAAAGTGAAATTTGGGGGTTTGGTCTAAATTTTCATAAACTGAATTTTTGACTTTTGAACATCGATTTAGAGTTGGGTTTGAGTTAAACTAGTTTGATTGGACCCATAATTGAATGGATTATCGGATTTTATGAGTTTTTTCGGATTCCGAGGTGCGGGCCCGGGTTGGATTTTATTGGTCGATTTTGGGATTTTGATTAAAGATTCGAGCTTTATCGATTGAGTTTGTTTCCTTTAGCATTATTTGATGTATTTGAGTTGTTTTTTGTTGGTTTCGAGCCTTTCGGAGGTCGAAACACGCGGGATGGCTTTTTGGAGCATTCTTGGCTTGCTCGGCAATGGAATTGGCTCGTTCGAGGTAAGTAACACTTCTGAACTTGGTGTTGAGGGTATGAAACCCCAATTACGTGTTATGTTATTGGTGCTGAGGTGACGCACATACTAGGTGATGGGCGTGTGGGTGTGCACCGTGTAAATTATAGTTCCGTTATTTCTTTGGTACTATGTAGTTGCCTGATCTTACCTGTAAGCATGAAAAGTCTACGTTCTTGAGCTATTGAGTTGTGGTCCATGTTAGAAACCATGTCTAGGCTACATGATTATCTTGTTGGCACCCACAGAGGTCATTTCTGTTGTTGAATTATTTGTTTTCATTGCATTACATACTTAGTCATACCCATTCATATGCATATTATATCTCAGTCTCTGTACCATTTCTTGACACATCATATCATCGTTTTAGGCTAGTTTCATGGTATTGTGAGCTGGAGATATTGATGAGTGAGTGAGGCCGAGGGACTGAGTGTGAGTGATATTATGGGATCAGGCAGCACGTCGTAGCATGTTATATTGGTTATATTATGGGATCGGGATGCACGCTGCAACATGTTATATTGATTTGTGCCATGATTGACTTGATATAACGCTTGGGCTGAAGGAGCCCCTCCAGAGTCTGTACACATCCCCTATGAGCACGGTTGATTATATTGTGGGACGTATCTTCCCTGGACATGGATCTTGTTCGAAGCATTTATATACCTGGGGATGGATCTTCCCCACGGGCTGGATTTTCCCCTACTCAGTACTGAGTAACGGTTGGTCAGTTGATGTATATATTTCGGGATGGATCTTCATTGGGTCGGATTGAACATATACAGTACTAAGTTATTGAGCATGATGAGTGAAAATTATGAGGTAGTGAGATTGAGTACTCTGAGAGTGTGATTACATGAGTTCATCTCTGTGATACATGGCATTGACATGCACACATGACATACATGCATAGAGATGCATTTTTCTCGTGATGTACGCTATCACGTAATCCACGACTTATTATACACATTGATATGTGGGCATAGAAAGGTATTTTACACTTGTTATTTGGAAAGAAAATGAAACATCTTATTTATTGTTGAAAGGATTTTGAGTAAAATCACTGCTTTCAAACTTACCTATATTTCGGCATTTTTTGCAAAAGATTTGAGTTCTCACTAAGATATTTGAAAAGCGTGCCTATTTTTATAGAACTGTGAACGAGTTGAGCATTTCATTTCTGAGATACCCCATTTATTAGTTGTATAATGTTGTTATGAATTGTTGTAGAATATCCGTATTGGACCCGACCTTGTGATAACTCGTCATTGCTTTCAACCTAAGGTTAGGTTTGTTACTTACTAAGTACATAGGGTCGGTTGTACTCATACTACACATTTGCACCTTACGTGCAGATGTTGGCTGCGGACGTTGCTGAGATCGGCGAGAACTGAATTTTAAAACGTACCTGCGTTCCGGTTGTAGCTGCCTCTTTTTCATGGTAGCCTTATATTTATAAAAATCTGTTTATTTACATTTCTAATAGATGATGTATTTGTTTCATACCATCTTTGTATATTCTAATATTAGAAGCTCATGATTTGTACTACCAGTCCTCGGGGTAATGTATAAGATTTAGATAATTTATTTGATTAATTGTCTTGTTAAATATTATTGGAAGTGGTTAGTTATTAGTTGGCTTACCTAGCTGGTTGGGTTAAGTGCCATCACGACTAGTGAATTTTTGGGCCGTGACATTGCAATTCTTGGACTTGGTTATGACAAATTTGCCGTCAACCATTTTGAAAACCAAAAATTTGGCGGCCACAAACTTCTTAAGTCTAGCATCTTCAATCTTGTACTTCTTTTCAAGAGCATTCCACAATTCTCTTGATGTTTTCATTACGCTATAAACATTGTACAAGTCGTCTTCCAATCAACTTAAAATATAGTTTTTACATAAGAAGTCAAAATGCTTCCATGCCTCCATGACCACAAATCGCTCATTTTCAGTAGTTTCTTCTCCCAGAACTGGAACGTCATCGCTGATAAAGCGTTGTAAACTGAGTGTGGTCAGGTAGAAGACATTTTCTGCTACCAACTCTTAAAGTCCACATCGAAAAACTTTCTTGTTTTTTCATCCGGCGCCATCGCCAGTGCAGGAGTTGTGCGATTTGTAGACGCAGTAGCCATTACAGCAGTAATCCCAACAGAACCATTATGTTATCCGTACTTGTTGTCATTTTTCTGTAAAAGAAATTGACACAACCAGAATTAGTGATTCAGTGTAGTTTTTATATCTTCAAACCGAATACAAACAACCGAGTAGAAAATCACAAGATTTTAATCTCGGATTGAGTAAAAATCCAGAAAGACTTTAATCTCAAACTGGAGTAGAAAATTCGAAGATTTTAATCTCCAAAACGGGAGTAGAAAATCGCTAGGATTGTAGTCTCCTAAAACAGAAAATAAGATGAACACAGAATTTAAAAAATTTAAATTCCTTAAGCTTGTTAGTATCTGTATTCTAAAATATAATTTCTGCAAAATAAAACGAAACCAGAAACCAAAGACAGAAATAGAATGAAATGAATAACGTTCCGAGCCCAACAGAAAAATGTGTTTCCTTAAGGAATTTAATCCCCTCACTGTAGCCCAAGGTTATTTGATTAATTCCTCCCAAGATAGAACGGAACAACTATTCTGTAATACCGGCAATGGAAATTACAGAACTTCGTCGAAATCAACAAACGACAGTAAACCACACTGATATTTTCGGTGGTCATAAAGTGAGACTAAACCTTTGAATTTATAGCCAAACAACGCGAAAATATCAGGAGCAATAAAATTAAATAAGGGAAAACGGAAAATAAATTTGGTCTAAAATTTATTAATCAATCATATCAATTGACCGAAGACAAAGCCAAGCGACGACGACGGCACGAGGCACCACTTCTTCTTAACTCTTTAAGAGCTAAAAGGTGTACTTCTTTATATAAGGACAAATATTTTCTTTCCTTCTTTCGATGAGGGACAAAGTTCATTAGTAAAGGTAATTATTTCATACTTTTTGTTTCCTTCCTAATCTTTTCACTTCATTTCTCATTCACACCTCTTATCTAATTAGATAAATAAAACAACAATTCCAACTAATTTTTTTTTAAAAGACGTGTACAAGAGAATCGCGAAAAATAATAGAACACGTAGGGAGTATCACATAGCCACCGTCTCCGTTTCAATTGGCAGGTTTGATATTATGTTTAATCTGTTGAGGGACATAGATAACTAGATAGGGGTTGATAAGGACTTTATGACTTTGACTGGTCAAATAAAACATAAATGGTCCAAGAAATGCGTGATTAATAAGAGAAAGAGTAACAACGAAAACACAAATGTAGCAAATAATATTTAGAACAAGGTAAACCATAAAAAAATAAAACGTTATTAATGTTCCAACATAAAGTTGAGATGTATATATTAGCAAAAATCTCTACAATTCCCCTAAAATAAAAAGAAAAAGAACTGCTTGCTATAAAATATACTTATTATATTAGTGGATGTCTATAACTCCTAAAGGAGTTACTTCCACTACTCTTCTCCATTAACCTCCCACTACTTCTTACTATTATGATTGTAACTCTCACGCCTCCATAACCTCCTTCACGATCTTCCCCATGATCCCAATAATTAATACCATGTTCATGGCATCCCTATATCATCCGATAAATAGAGGGTTTGGGTATCACATTGTATATACTTGAATACATGGAATAAATAAGAATCGCGCATCTCTTTCTCTCCATATCTCTTATCTATATTCTTGTTTTATGTTATTACTTTGAGCTTAGTTTCTTAACACGTTATCAACACGAAGCTCTAATTTTATTTCAATTATCATCTTAAAGTACGAAGACAACCAAGTCTATGGTTGAATAACAAAAATGTTGACTACCTAGAATCAGTTACGTCGCTAGTGGAAGCTTGAGTATTTCATATGTGAATCAATTTGCTTCAATTGTCCAGGGAGTATTGTTTTTCATTTTTCCTATACATTTTCATTTTAATATTTGGAATTTAAGATTTTTGGTATTGCTCATATTACACATCATACAATATTATTTGTGCAGGAAAATGAGCTGGTTGAATCAAGAAAAACCATATCCAATTTTTTAATTTGTCTATGTATCATACTTGTCTATGGGCAATCACTTTTTGGCAATTAATAGAAAATATACAGTGATGAGGGGCATTAGAATTTAGAAATCTGGTTTTCATAAAAAGAAAAAAATAACAGTATTGTAGATTAAACGCAAGTAACTTACGCTGCTATTCATATTTGTTGTGACCTTCGCTACTGTGTTATCTAAGGCTCCCCATGATTAAAGGCTCAAGGGTGATGCACTATGGCCTATTATGCCAAAGGTTAAGGATAAAACTGTGGGTATTAAGTCCCAACGCATCATGAGGGTAAGACATCGAGTTTTGATTCCTGATGCTCCATGATCGTAAGAGTTGGGTGCGAGTCCCAACTCATTATGAACAACACATGCTTCCAACGCATCATATAGATGATATAATGATGACTAAAGAAAAATAACATATTTTTCATGAAAAAATATGAAGTTTGTCCCGATTGATTTGCTCCATTCTTGAAGTGAATGTGATAGTGGTGCATAATAAATCTAAATGAAGACAAGTGGTTGAAAAATGAACGTGAGCGTGCCAAAGACCAAAATAATAATAGCCATCATTATGGTAATTATAAAAGGGAGAACAATAAGGGTTCTCAAAAAAATCCTTCAAAGGTGAAGGAATTGTGTATCAATATGGTTTGTTAATACGAGACACGCTCACATGATTATAGTCCATTACTTGAAATTATGGCTTGTGATTAAATGCAGATGTCACGACCCCAAACCACCGCGGTCGTGATCGCACCTATCGCAATACTAGGCTAGACAATTTATTACTTATAGTATAAAAGACGTTTTCATCAATTCATTTACTAACCATATTGATTATAATTCTTTCGTTTAAACATTTCATAATCAAGCGGAAATAGTAAAAACATAAAAACTCACTGCCCGAACCCGGAGTCACTTAGTCATGAGCAACTAAAATACTAATCTGATAATGTTTACTCAATACAAGATGAGTCTGATGAAAGTAAGTACTAAAAGACAGAAAGGAGTAAGGCAAAGTTGCGGACGCCATGCAGCTACCTCGCTAACTCCGGAAAATACTCTGAAGAGGGTGATCAGTACTCACTCGGATGCCCTGGCACCTGGATCTGCACACAAGGTGCAGGGAGTAACGTGAGTACGCCAACCCGCTAAGCAAAAATTATAAATAAAGTCTGAGGGCAGTGACGGACAGTAAAAATTCACATGGAAATCGCATTATCAAGTCTCATAGAAAAACAACAGTTTGCCAAATCAGTATTCACGTCAAAACATCTTGTAAAACTCTAGTTTCGGTAAAAAACATGTAAAAATATTTTTCAATAGTTTCAAAAGAGGCTCAATATAAAATAGAGTGAAAATAATGATGTCGTAAACAAGCCCCTCGGGCAAAATATCACTCATAATCAGCTTCTCGGGCAAGCCTCACAATCACTCATGATGAGCCCATCAGGCATACCTCACCATCACTCATGTCTCACAATCACTCATCACTCGGCACTCGCGCTCGGTAGGTACCTGTGCTCACTGGGGGTGTTTACGGACTACGGAGGGGCTCCTTCAACCCAAGTTCTATAAATCAACCAAATCATGGCATCAAATCACTCAGGCCCTGGGCCTATCATATCCTCACAAAAATAGGCACTCGGCGCCACTCAGTCATAAACCTCACAAGCCACTAGGGCATTTTAGTAAATCGGGGAACTTAAACCAAAACATCTTTCATATACTTTAAAACACAGTAATGAAACTGAATTAAACAGTAAACAGGTAAAATCATGACTGAGGATATGCTTTCAATCAAAACAGTGTGAAGGTAGTAGCAAAATACCCCTGGGGGTTCAACAGTTTGGCATAAGGCCCCAAAATATGGCATTCAGCCCAAATTAACAGAATCATTTCTAAAACACATAGATATCATATAGAGTTTATCAAAATATGTAACTATACAATTACCACGGGACAAACCAAGTCACAATCTCTACTAGTGCACGCCCACACGCCCGTCACCTAGCATGTGTGTCACCTCATTTAACGAAATAATACGAAATTCCAGGGTTTCATACCCTCATGTCTATATTTACAATCGTTACTTACCTCAAACCAGACAAAAATCTACTCTGTGATGTCCTTGTTGCTCGACTCTGCCTCCAATCGCCCTGAATCTATCCAAAATCGGTACCATATCATTAATACATGCTAAAGGAACAAAGTCCACGCGAAAATTATCAAATTAAATCAAAAATCCGAAATTGGCCAAACCCGAGCTCCGGGCCCACATCTCGAAATCTGATAGAAATTACAACACTAGAATCATTATCCTCTCACGAGTCCATACATACCAAATTTACCAAAATCTAACTTCGTTTGACCCCTCAATCACCCAAATTTAACTCTCAAGTTCCAAGCCCTAATTCCCCAATTTCCACCCCTATTTTCCACAAATTTCATGTCTAATCTACTGAAAAATCACCATACAATCGAGTTTTAGGTTCAAAAAATATTACCTCAATGTGTTTCCCCTTGAATCCCTCAAAATCCCTCAAAAGCTTCAATCCCGTCTTCAAAAATGGTGAAAATGGGCAAAATTTCGCGAAGGGGTCCTTATATACGTTTCTGCCCAACTAAACCGCATCTACGGTCCATATTTCTCACATGCGACCACCGCATCTGAGGAAATTATCTGCATCTGCGGAAATTACTTAAGTCTCCAGACCCGCATCTGCGATCACTTCTCCGCAGCTGCGGGCTCGCTAGTGCGGCCCCTTCTTCGCTTATTCGGAAGATCCTCCATGCCTCCAACTCCGCACTTGCGACTAGCTTCCGCATCTGCGATGCTCGCACCTGCGGTCCCTTATCCGCAGGTGCGGCCACACTAGAACAACAACACCAACTGTATTTTTCCAAGTTCAAACCTTCTGATGACCATCCGAAATCATCCCGAGCCCCTCGGGGCCTCAACCAAATATACCAACACGTCATATATCATCTCAAAAATTTAGTCGAACCTTCGGAATATCCAAAACAACACCAAAACACCGATTCAACCCCCAATTCATGCCTAAGGATTTCTAAACTTCCAAAATTCGCCAACGATTCTGAAACCAACCAAACCACGTCCGAATTACCTGAAATTTTGCACACACATCACGAACGACACTAGAAACCTATTCCAACTTCCGAAATTCCATTCCGACCCCGATATTTAACTTTCCAGTTCCGACCGGAAATCGCCAAAAATCTAATTTCGCCAATTCAAGCCTAATTCTAGCACAGACCTCCGAATAATATTTCGAACCCACTCCTAAGTCCAAAATCACCTAACGAAGCTATCTGAACCATACAAACCCAATTCCAAGATCATTTACCTATAAATCAACTTCCAGTTGACTTTTCCAACTAAATAACCAACTTAAGAGACTAAGTGTCTCATTTATCTCCAAAATCACTCCAAACCCGAGCCAACCAACCTAACGCAACATAATAGAGCTGAACATATAATGAAGTAGAAACAGGAGTAACGGGGCTAAAACTCTCGGAAAGTCCAATCGGGTCGTTACAACAGACTCGTTCCTGAAGGTGAATGTGAGAATATATACTTCATGTCATAAAGATTATGCATAATAATATGCTTATGTATGTATGGATAAATACCATAACTCACCTCTAAGGGAGGTTTGAGAGAAATAAAAATAATGAATTTTACAATGTAGTTACATGACTATGTCATTGGTCGCGTATATGTGGTACGCCAAAAATATTTTGTCGTGCCTTATAAAAAGAAAGGCAAAGTTAAAGTAAGAAATGATTTTTCTTATGATAATTTTTACCATGACAATTATTTATGATATAATTTTCTCCGAGAAAGAGACATTCACCATAAGGATGGTGTGACAAAAAATCTTGTAGTACAAAATTAACTAAGAGCTCCGAAAGAACTATTTTGTTACTATCCGAATGAATGAAATTATTTTTGACATTGATATTGTACTAAGTCTCAAAAGAAACTTTTTGAGTTTCAAATATATTAGCCAAATTGGTTGGCATTTGAGACTATAAATGAAAGGAAGATTGAATATCTTCATATTACTATAATCATACCAGGTAAATAAGAAAGATTACCCAACTTTTCTTCTATTTGTACTACAGATGTATAAGCATGATGATGGAATCACATGCCATAATAAAATAAATATTTACTGAAATGAACATCAGTTCAATTATGATGCGAAATATGATTGAAAAATTATATTGGCATATATTAAAGAATTAGGAGATTCTTCGAGAATTCTCATGTACGACTTGTTCTCGTGGTAAATTGATTACTGTACCAACTAGGGTTGGGATTGTATTCCCTGATTTTTGGAACGTATAAAAGGTGATATATATATATATATATATATGGGTTCAGTCACCTGTCATGTGAACCGTTTACTATTATATGATTTTAATAGATGCATCTATTATATGGTCACACGTGCGTTTGTTATCAACTTGCAATTTGGATTTTGCAAGGTTGATTGCTCAAATTATTAGAGCATGATTCCAGAATATAAGTTATGATAATTGTCTTGATATTGTTGGTTTAAATCTAAGTTGGTTTAGCAGAAATTGTTTGCCTCCAATTAAGCTAAATCATTAGTTATGAGAACAAAACTACCAAATAGTATTTTGGTATGAGATGTATTATTTAATATACAACAACACTTGTACGTATCTAGCCAAGTTATGATAAATTCTCCCTATCATAATTGGTTCAGGGTCAGGAACCAATTAATTTCTATCTAGAAATATAGATGTTCTATATAATTTAATTATCCCACCACAATGCACAAAGATGGGTTCCCAAAGAAGGTTGGGAAATGTGTTGGTGATCCTAACATTAGGGGGAGAAAATGGGTAGATGAAAAAGTGATACGTGAAATGAATTATTATGAATATATCTAGATCCTCGTTCAAGAAAATGTGAACTTGAACTTCAAGTCTAATGTTATATTTCAGCTGCTAATGCTCCAAATAGAATAACGTCCATGATGGTCAAAGTTTATGGAATGCATGAAGCGTAATAGACTAATAAGTTTCAAAGATAAAACTCCTTGAAGAGGAGATGAGCAAATGTTCAAGATGCTCATAATAAGGAGGCAAGTGTTGTATTAGAGCACCATGACATAACACTTTATAAGACCTCATGGAAGAGGATCAGGTACTTGAAAATAATGAGATCTCGATAAGTTATGTCTTTGTTGTGTGATGATGGAACCGATGTAAAATGATCATCGATGATATTGTTGATATAACATAGCACTCAATTTTATTAATATTGACGAGGATCTTGAGCTCAAATCTGTCAAGGAATTTGGACAAATAAATGATTGACCAAATGAAAAATGCGCAATGAAAATTGATTTCACCTGAAAAATGTGAAGTTGGACGTATAGTCCCAACCCCTGAAAGTGAAACGTAAAATCAAGTCGATAGACATAAAGATGACTTGTGGAACAACAAAAATAGCAAATATCATAGCATTATTATATGGAGATATGTTCTTCTATGGTGGATGTAGTCATTTCAGGTTTTAATTTTGACAATACATTTGATATGTGTATAATGAAAATTCTTGAAGGATTTAAATTGTTCTGAAGCCTATTAAGGTTGTCAATAAATTTATTAAATAAATCTTCAACAAATCCTTATGTGGATTAGGGAAAGCATGGCGTGCATGCTTTATTTTTGTGTCTATTGCAATTGGTGCACTATGTATCTTGCTAGAACCATGAATATAACAATATGCTAGCGAGATATAGTTTTATTTCTATATAAAGATACTGGAATACTATTAGGATTATGTTGCAAAAGGAATCCTTGATATAGATTTGTTTATTCTAACAAATAGTGTCAAGATTTTGTTGGTTATGCAAATGCACGCATTTTCTGAAGTTCGTTCTTCAAACAATCTATTTGTATTTGAGAGTACTGCCATATTATTATTTCACAAGGCAGTCAATTGTTGATACTTATCCAAGTCATGTCAATATACCAGCAACTGATAAAGCAAGTGACTCAACACACAATAGATGTGTGACTTTTCCTTGAAGAGAAGATTTCAATAATAGTGAAGGCGATGATATTTGTTTATCTCAACTGAAATAAGGATATATTGAAGAAGACACAATAAATCATATATTTCATCAAAGTTCTTTGTCAGACACAATCTTCAACAGAATGATGAAATAGATGTTTAACAAATTCGTTCAAGTGATAATTTGGCGGAATAATTCACTAAGGTATTGATTATCTCAACATTATAGATGTTGTTATACAAGCTTGGAATTCGTCGTCTTCGGAAAATAAAGTGATATTTTCATCAGGGGGAAACAAATACGCGTTGTACTCTTTTTCCCTTAGCTAAGGTCTTATCCCACTGGGTTTTCCTTGCAAGGTTTTCAATGAGGTAGCAAGTAATGCGTATTACAAGATATGTGTACTCTTTTTCCTTCACTAAGATTTTTTCCTACAAGGTTTTTTCTTAGTAAGGTTTTAACGAGGAATATTATCTATAGACATCCAAGGGGGAGTGTTATAAAATATTATATTAATTATATTAGTGGATGTCTATAACTCCTAAAGAAGTTACTACCATTACTCTTCTCCATTAACCTCCCACTACTTCTTACCAATATGATTGTAACTCCCACACCTCCATAACCTCCTCCATGATCTTCCCCATGATCCCAATAGTTAATACCATATTCATGGCATCCCCATATCATCCTATAAATAGAGGGTTTGGGCATCACATTGTATATACTTGAATACATGAAATAAATAAGAATCCCTCATCTCTTTCTTTCCATATCTCTTATCTATATTCTTGTTTTATGTTATTGCTTTGAGCTTAGTTTCTTAACCGTCACGACCCAAAATCTATTAAGGTCGTGATGGCGCCGGACACCACTGTCAGGCAAGCCAATCATTAATTAGTTGAATTAAATTCATGTTTTAGCATTTTTGAAATCGTTACCTTTCACTTATTACATAATGAGTGAATAAAAATTCGTTAAATAAATACGGTAGATAAACAATCCAGTTTATTAAATTAAATCCCAAACACAACCCAGAACCTGGTGACACAAGTGCATGAGCAAATTTCTAAGAATTTTACAGATACTACAATGCTTGTCCGAAATACAGATTGGACAAGGAATATGAAAATAAAGTACAATACACTACAATGCTCTCGCGATCGCGAAGAACAAATGCGCAGCTCTTCCGGACAGCCTCTAGTATAATGGTCATAACCTTTTGTACAAAACTCCAAATTGCAAATGGTTTGACCTTCTGAAAACAAGACACCAAGATCTACAACTTTCATTCTTCGCTCATCTCCCAATTTCTTATAGATTACGAGATATAAGTTGCTAAAACCAGCCCTATGCAACACATTGCGATTTCCAAACTCTTCCCGAACATGCTATAGTGTATCAACCATAACTCTTTGTACACAACTCTGAATTCCAAATGTTTTTTTTTTTCAGAAACCTAGACACAAAGGGCTACAACTTTCATTTTTGATCACCTCCAAATTCCTTGTAGGTTGCAAGATACAAGCTTCCAAAGTCGAGTCAGTGCAGCAGAATATTTCCTCTATGCGATCGCGAAAGGCCTTCCGCGATCGCGATTCACTGGCCCATTTCTCTCATTTTACTCATCGCGATCGCGACCAATTCCCCACGATCGCGTAAGACACTGCTGTATTCAAAAACCAGCAGCTAAAAATGGCCTAGAAATGGTCTGAAACCACCCAGAAACTCACCTGAGCTCCTTTGGACCCCGTCCGAACATGCCAACAAGTCTGAAAACATATCACGGACTTAGTCGAGGCCTCAAATCACATCAAACAAAGCTGAAACCACGAATCGCTCTCCAATTCAATCTTTATGAACTTTGAAATTTTTAACTTCGACATCTGATGTCGAAACCTATCAAATCACGTCCAATTGCCCCCAAATGTTGCACATAAGTCACATTCAACATTACGGACCTGCTCCAACTTTCGAAATCACATTCTGACCCCGATATCAAAATTTCCACTCCGGTCGGATTTCTCAAAAACCTTCAAATTTCTATCTTTAGCCAAATTACTTCAAAATAACCTACAGACCTCTGAATTCACTTCTGATCGCGCTCTTAACTCCAGAATCACCATACAGAGCTATTCCCAAACTCAGAATTCCAAACGGACATCAATATCACTGAAATGCACTTCAACCCAAACTTATGAAATTTCTTCTAAAATGCTAACTTTCACAATATACGCCGAAACGCTCCCGGGTTATCCAAAACCCGATCCGAACATACGCCCAAGTCCGAAATCATCATACAAACCTGTTGGAACCTTCAAATCCTGATTCCGAGGTCGTTTACTCAAAATTCAATCTTAGTCAATTCTTCCAACTTAAGGCTTCCGAAATGAGAATTTTCTCTCAGAAACACAGCTATTGAGCTGAACAACATAATATCCTTCCGCAGAGTAACGACAATAGCCCCAATCAAATTTGGAGAGAGAAACAGCTCGCACCTCATCTGAGGTACCATTACAATTCCTCTATTCCCGATTTATAGCAAGCGCTTCGCGACGCGTAAGATTGAGTATGAAGAAACATAGGCATAATCCTTAAAGGGAATCAAACCGCACCATTAGGAATCAAGAAGGGAAGTACTCCTAACAGCCTTGTAGCCTCTCGAAGATAAGTACAGACGTCTCTGTACCGATCCGCAAGACTCTACTAGACTTGCTCATGACTCGTGAAACCTAATGGAACCTAGTGCTCTGATACCAAGTTGTCACGACCCAAAATCTATTAAAGTCGAGATGGCGCCGGACACCACTGTCAGGAAAGCCGATCGTTAATTAGTTGAATTAAATTCATTTTTAATATTTTTGAAATCGTTACCTTTCACTTTATTACATAATGAGTGAATAAAAATTCGTTAAATAAATACGGCAGATAAACAATCCAGTTTATTAAATTAAATCCCAAACACATCCTAGAACCCGGTGACACAATTTTTAAGAATTTTACAAATACTACAATGATTGTCCGAAATACAGATTGGACAAGGAATATGAAAATAAAGTACAATACAATCGGAGGGAAAACTCTGTCAGTTGCGTGTGGTCTCCGGATGATGCAGCTCGCCTAAGTCTCTAAGTCAGCCACATCGTTGTGAAAGTACCTATGCAATAAAAATGCACAACAAGTGTAGCATGAGTACGAAAACAACGTGTACTCAGTAAGTATCCCGCTTAACCTCAGAGAGGTAGTGACGAGAGGTCGAAGTTGACACTTGCTAGAGGTCAATTTAGCATAATCAAGTGAGACACTAAGCATGAATATCATAGGCAATTTAATAAAATCAGGGATAAGAAATATCAACTTCTTTCACATTTAACACTTTAAATCTTCGCCATTTCAATTGACAATTTATAATTCACAGGCCAATAAGCAGGTAATAATTACAAAAAGTACGCAGCAATTATCATGCGCAAGAAATGCCGAGGGTCGAACGACGCAGACCAACAATAATAAAATGTGCACTGCCGAAGGGTCGAACGACTCGAACCATAGATGCATCTATTTTTCCCGCTCGCGAATCGATCATGCGACGCGGTCATATATAAATAATAGCATTATCCTGCTCACAAATCATACATGCGACTCAGGTACCCATAGATACACATATTCACACAATAAATCCATATTTTTATCAGGAAAGCAGTTACTCAGGAAAGCGGTGAAATTCTCTTTTAAGGGACACGAAGATAGTATTTAAATTTTTGTCTGGAAATTCATTTTCTAAGTTTAATAATGTTTAAATATTATAAATTTATCAGGAACACAATTATCCACGGACGAATCAATTATCTTTCTAAATGATTAAGAAAAGTAAACTATAACTTTCTTAGGTAATCAATTACTAATTCGATAGTATTAACAGTCTAATATCATTGGCAATATCACAAGTACAACAAGTAAGGCATGCTAGTGGGTCCTAGACTACCCAGACACAAGCATAATAGTAGCTACGCACAGACTCCCGTCAACTCGTATGTACGTAGCACCCGCAAATAGTAGCACTTATTCAATTAGTTCACCAATGGGGACAATTCTCCCTCACAAAGTTAGAAAAGAGACTTACCTCGCTCTGAAGATTCATAACCGACCTCCAATCCCTTCCGACGACTCAAATTGATGCACAACACCCCAAAACTATCCAAATAGCAGGCAAAGCAATGAAAACATACTCTAATACTTATAACAATTCAATTTATATAAATTCCTAACTCCGCTCGGGAAGTTGACAAAATGGCTCTCGGGCCCACGTGCCCAGATTCTGAAATTTGTTGAAGATAAAGATTACCCATAGCATTATGAACCCAAATATATATTTTATTCCCAATTTCATGTCCAATTTCGTGGTCAAAATCCAAAAACACCAATTTCTAGGTCTTCTACCAAAAACCCCACAATTTCCACTAATTTCCATGTTCTAAACCATATATACTCATGTATTTAACTATAAATTGTGAAGAAAGCACTTACCCTATTCCATATGGTCAAAAATCGTCTCAAAAATCGCTTCAACCCGAGCTCCATAGCTCCAATTATGCTAAAAATGGCCAAAACCTCGATATATAACTTCTGCCCAGGTATTTACTCATCGCAATTGCGGAAAATGCTTCGCGATCGTGAAGTAAAACAATTTTCAGCCCAAACTTTGCTCTTCTCGATCGCGGAAAAAGCTTCGCGATCGCGAAGAACAAATGTGCAGCTCTTCCGGACAGCCTCTAATATAATGGTCATAAAGTTTTGTACAAAACTCCAAATTGCAAATGGTTTGCCTTTCTGAAAACAGGACACCGAGAGCTACAACTTTCATTCTTTGCTCATCTCCTAGTTTCCTATAGATTACAAGATATAAGTTGCTAAAGTCAGCCCTATGCAACACAATGCGATTTCCAAACTCTTCCCGGACATGTTGTAGTGTATCAACCATAACTCTTTGTACACAACTACAAATTCCAAATGGTTTGCTTTTCCGAAAACTAACAGAAAGGGCTAAAACTTTCATTTTTGGATCACCTCCAAATTCCTTATAGATTGCAAGATACAAGCTTCCAAAGCCGAGTTAGTGCAGTTCCTCTACGCGATCGCGAAAGGACTTCCGCGATCGCGATTCACTTGCCTCTTATTTTATTCATCGCGATCGCGTAGCACACTGCTGTATTCAAAAACCAGCAGCTAAAAAAGGCCTAGAAATGGTCCGAAACCACCCCGAAACTCACCCGAGCCCTTACAGACCCCGTTCGAACGTGCCAACAAGTCTGAAAACATATCACGGACTTAGTCGAGGCCTCAAATCACATCAAACAACGCCGAGACCACAAATCGCTCTCCAATTCAAGCTTTATGAACTTTGAAATTTCAAACTTCTACATCTGATGTCGACCTATCAAATCACGTCCGATTGCCCCCAAATTTTGCACACAAGTCGCATTCAACATTACGGACCTGCTCCAACTTTCGGAATCGCATTCCGACCCCGATATCAAAATTTCCACTTCCGGTCGGATTTCTCAAAAACCTTCAAATTTCTATCTTTAGCCAAATGACTTCAAAATAACCTACGGACCTCCGAATTCACTTCTGATCGTACTCTCAACTCCAGAATCACCATACGGATCTATTCACAGACTTGGAATCCCAAACGGACATCAATATCACTGAAATGCACTTCAACCCAAACTTATGAAATTTCTTCTAAAATTCTAACTTCCACAATATACGCCGAAACGCTCCCGGGTTATCCAAAACCCGATCCGAACATATGCCCAAGTCCGAAATCATCATACGAACTTGTTGGAACCTTCAAATCCTGATTCCGAGGTCGTTTAGTCAAAACCCAATCTTAGTCAATTCTTCCAACTTAAGGCTTCCTAAATGAGAACTTTCTTTCCAATCTGACTCCGAACTTTCCGAAATTAAGTTCCGACCACGCCTACGAGTCATAATACCTGAAATGAAGCTACTCATGGCCTCAAACTGCCGAACGATGCGCTAGAGCTCAAAATGATCGGTCGAGTCGTTACATTAACACTGTTATCTATGTTTGAAAAATGACAAAAAAGAAAAGGAAATGAAAAATAAAAAAAGAAAAATGAGCTCAAGTGAAGTGAAAAAAAGTAATGTGATGTTTGCTTCAAAAAATTAAAAACATCTTTTGTGCAATAAAATGATAAAGAAAAGATGAACATCGCAAAGAAAGAGAGAGAATTCTATTGGTTTTGAGATATCAATTACAATAGGATAAAATTCCTCTATTTATGGAGGAAAGTAACTTAGTCATAAAGTAACAAATTCTAAAAACTATCTAAAAGATAGTCATTCACCTTAGATACAATTTTATTTATAACACTCTCCCTTGAATGTTTATTCGACAGATAATGTACCTCGTTAAAATCTTAACTAAAATAAAACCCAATCAAAAAAATTATAGCGAAGGAAAAAGAGGACACATGTTTAGAAATACACTTTTTGGTTGTCTCATCAAAAACCTTAACAGAAAAACACAGTGGAAAAAAATCTTATAAGGAAAAAAGAATACAACGCGTATGTAACGACCCGGTCGATCATTTGTGTAAATGCGCCCCATTACCCCTTTTATTGCTTTTCGCATGTGTGTCTATGATTTTATGACTTGTAGGGTCGGTTAGTTTTGTTCCGGAAGCTTTCGGGTTGATTTGGACCCTTGATTCTTGACTTAGAGGTTTATTTTAGAAAATATTAACCAAACTTTGACTTTTGTGAAAATGACTCTCGATCTGTGTTTTTATATCTCTAATCTTGACGAAATCACTACCAAAACAAATTCTATAGGAGATCGAGAATTGTTTCCTTTACTTCTTCTACCAACCCACATTTTCAAAGCCCTATCTGACCTTGAAACCTAGCGCACAACGTTGAGTTCTATTCGAATGTCGTTAAAGCGCTAACTATTTAAAAAAATTACGACTTTAGAACGCAAGTCAAACTCATAATAGGCGAGAAATCAGCTTTGTATTGTGATTTCGTGCTTGGGCGTAGCCCTGAATTGATTTTTGAACTCCGTAGGTTGATTTATATTAATTTGCCAAAATTTGGCAATTTAAAGTTGAAATGTTTGACCGTAGATTGACTTTGAGATATCGAGCTCGGAATTTGATTTTGGGACTTGGAATAGGTCTGTTATAGTATTTAGAACTTGTTTGCAAATTTTGGTGTCGTTTGGAATTGATTTGATAGGATTCAGACACTTAGTTGTACTTCTAAAAGTTCTTGAAAGTTTTCTTGAATTTCATGCATTTTAGAGTTTAATTCGTACTTTTTGATGTTATTTTTCTGTTTTGGTCGCGCAGACGAGTTCATATGATGTTTTAGACTTGTGTGGATGTTCGATTTGGAGCCCTGAGGGCTCGGATGAGTTTCATACATGTTTTAGAATAGTTTTGGATTGAAATTGGACTGTTTGTGTTGATGGTGCTCATGCATTGCAATTTCAAAGGCGACAGTAAGGGCTCTGATGTCGGAATTGTGAAAAACCCTTCACAACTGTGACGCCTGCCAAATTTCACCATAGTTCGCATTTGCGAATAAATGTTCGCTTTTGCGATGTCCACCAATTTGCAATTTCAAAGACCCTATCGCAGTTGTGATTTATGTTGAGCCTGTCAGGGTTCACAAATGCAAGCCCTGGTTCGAAATTGTGAGGGTTCGAAAATGCGAACCGTGTGTCGCAAATGCGACATCTGCAGTTGGTTAAAGGACTGGGCTACGGGATTTTTGAACTTATTCTCTAATGTTTAATCCCTTGATTCGGTAGGAGGCGATTTAGAGAGCGGGCTTTCATCAACAAACCTTGGGTAAGTGATTCTAATCTATTTCTAATCATATTCGATCAACATATCTTATATTTTAACATTACAATCATGAAAATCAAAGTGAACATTCGTGAAACTTTGTCAAGTTTTTGAAAAATAAGAAATTAAGTGTTGAGAGTCTATTTGGACTCGAATTTTAAAACTAATCAGATATATGAACTCGTGGGGTCATGGTAGACGGATCTACCATTGGACCTGGGTTTTGACTGGACGTGCCCCAGGTTGACTTTTGTTGACTTTTTTGGGAAAAGTATAAAGAACTTAACTTTATCTATTGCAACTGAATACCCTAGCATTGTTTGAAGATATTGAGTCGATGTTGGTTAGATTTGAGCCGTGTGGAGGTGAATTTTAAGGGAAAAGCTATTTTCGAGTGTTGAACTGTAGTTGAGGTAAGTGTCTTTGTCACGCCCCGAACCATGGCCTAGGCATAACATGCCACTCGGTGCCATACTGCATGTGACTGAGCGAACCAATTGTATGGCTGGATCAACATGTGGTATAACTGTAAGCTAGATGTAAATATATGACATGATGATCTACTAAAAAGTTTGACTGAAATATCATAGATGCGAAAAATATCGAAAAGTCTGCAAGTATAACTGAGTAGCCGGCAAGGCTAGCACATAAAAGCCTGCTAATATCTGACTGACTGGGTGATAGCCTACGAAGCCTCTAAAGAATACTAAAAATTCTAATTGTTTACCGGGACAAGGTCCCCGGTATACCTTATTAACTGAAATACTATAAGGACTGAAAGAGATAGGGATAATGCCTTGAAAGACCGGGGCTCACCAATAGCTGATACGAGATGTCCTAGCAAGCAGAATCGCCAACCTGTAAATCGTTACATGCATCGCGAGATGCAGGCCGCGGGAAAAGACGTCAGTAATTTGAATTACTGAATCTGAAACTGAACTGCTAACTGATAAACTGATAACTGAACAAGGAAGTAAGGATATGAATACTCCCTCTTCTGAATGATGAACAACCTGCTTATCTGATAAACTACGGCCTCAGGCCCTATATATATATATATATATANACTTATTATGAATACACATCTCAGTCTAGTCCTATTCATTATTCAAGTATTATGTAACTCGGTATGGTTCATTATTTCAGTATCATGTATTGTAGTACGATTCTCAGTTCCTGATTCTAAATTCCTGAATGTTGAACACCTGTATTTGGGCCTGAGGCCGTAGTTTATGCTTTATGCATCATTGGGCCTGAAGTCGTAGTTATGTATACGTATACTTGGGGCCGAGGCTGTAGCTTGTGCACACATATACTGAATGATGAACAACCTGCTTATCTGATAAACTACGGCCTCAGGCCCAATATATATATATATATATATATTGGGCCTGAGGCCGTAGTTTATCAGATAAGCAGGTTGTTCATCATTCAGTATATGTGTGCACAAGCTACAGCCTCGGCCCCAAGTATACGTATACATAACTACGACTTCAGGCCCAATGATGCATAAAGCATAAACTACGGCCTCAGGCCCAAATACAGGTGTTCAACATTCAGGAATTTAGAATCAGGAACTGAGAATCGTACTACAATACATGATACTGAAATAATGAACCATACCGAGTTACATAATACTTGAATAATGAATAGGACTAGACTGAGATGTGTATTCATAATAAGTTGATTTGCCATAACTAAAACTCATAGAATATCGAATGATTATGAAACTATGTCATCTAGAGAATAGAAGTTCTACTACTATTCATAGAACTAAGGCATAATTACTTTCTTAGAAAACTAATAATAGTCATAATGAATGGGTGGGAGAATCATAGACATTCCCAAACGTAAAGAGTTAGCCTCACATACCTTAACTTCATGATACTTATATTTTGGTCACTTAGGCATTTTATCAAACACTTGGTGAGTATAAAGCTTCACAACCCTCATTAATGGTGTTTCTTCGCCCAAAAACCCATTCTCTTGCTCCTAGATAAATTCTAAAACCTCAAATTGTTATAATCAATACCATTCTTTATCACCGATAAGGTAAACAACAACCTTAACCTATAATCAACAATCAACAACCCAAACCTATAACCGCCCATGCTTATCTATCAAATCCATCAACTCATATCTCATGAACTAGAGTCTATAATCACTAATCCAATGCTAGAATCAATTAGAGGGTGAAGACATTAGCTTTTTGGAAGAAATCTTGCAAAACCCTCCTTTGAGTTCTTGAAGAAATCTATTTGAAGATCTAAGTATTTTATGTGTAAATTCATCAATACTACTGTAAAAATGATGGAATTCACACAAAGATAATGGAGATTTCTTACCTTGAGATGGAAGGAGTTGGAGGTCTTGAGAGAGTGGAGGAAAATCCTAAAATTCGTCCAAAAGAAATGGGGGAAGTGGACCCCCGAATTTGCTTTAAAATACCCTAGTTGGGTCGCGCCCGGTCTGGCGAAGTGAGCCTCACTTTACTGTCCAGCACCTTCAAGGGAAGGCAGGGTCCGCGCTCGGTCTGGCGAAGCGAGTCTCGCTTCGCTATTCTCCAAAATAATTGGGTGATCTGATTTTGGTAATTTCATCATAAATTCTTGTAGGAATGTCCAAATGACGAACGGTTAAAACATTAGAAACTAGACTCAAGGACCTTTCATTTGATAGGTTCACCTAAAACCTTATATATTTGTAGATATGTTCGTCCAAAGTGTGGTCTTGTGCGTAATCATTTGGAATTTTAGTCTATCATGTAATTTTCCAACTTGGCTTAGAATCAGGTCTCTCCTTGGACCCCAAATCACTTATGATATTCCTCATACACTTATTATCATAACCAATTTATTACCATCACATTAATACTCATTTAATGCATCCACAACCGATTCAAATTTATGGGGTGTTACATTATCTCCCCATTGGGATCATTCGTCCTCGAATGAATGTCCTTGTTATATCTTTGGCTAACTCCCGACCTTAAATGGGTCTGGTGGGAACATGAACATTCATTAACACTTGCATACTAAACTGAATGAATACACGATTACTGAACTGATGAGATATACTGAATTGAATAGGTACTAGACTGAAGGGCTATTAAACTGACTAAACACCGAAAGACATGGAGATTGTAATATAAGGTATGACGGAGAAGGTTAGTTACCGTCTAGATTCTCTGCTTGATCTTCAAAGAGATGGGATATCTGGACTTCATGTCTTCTTCGGCTTCCCACGTAGCCTCTTCAACCTTTTGATTCCTCCAAAGCACTTTCCCTGAAGCAATTTCCTTAGTTCTAAGCTTGCGGATTTGACGATCAAGGATAGCCACTGGAATTTCTTCGTAAGTCAGGTATCTTTAACCCTATAGTCTCCATAGGAACCACAAGTGACGGGTCTCCCATGAATTTCTTCAACATGGACACATGAAACACGAGGTGTACAACAGCTTATTCTTGTGGCAATTCTAACTCATAAGCCACTTGCCCGATCCTTCGCAGGATTCTATATGGCCAAATATTGCGGGAACTAAGCTTCCCCTTCTACCTAAAACTCACAACGCCTTTCATAGGAGAAACTTTCATAAACACCCAATCATCAACTTGGAACTCTAAGTCTCTACGCCGCATGGCCGAATAGGACTTTTGGTGACTTTGATCCGTCTTCAAATGCTCTTGTATCAAGTTGAATTTTTCCATAGCCTAATAGACCAAATCGGGCCCTAACAATTCCGCTTCTCCAACTTTGAACCAACCAATTGGTGATCTACACCTTCGCCCATACAGAGCTTCGTACGGTGCCATCTTGATATTAGAGTGATAGTTGTTATTATTAGCAAACTCAATATCTGGACTTCATATCTTCTTCGGCTTCCCACGTAGCCTCTTCAATCTTTTGATTCCTCCATAACACTTTCACTGAAGCAATTTCCTTAGTTCTAAGCTTGCGAATTTGACGATCAAGGATAGGGAATTTCTTCGTAAGTCGGGCTATCTTTAACCCTGTAGTCTCCATAGGAACCACAAGTGACGCATCTCCCATGAATTTCTTCAACATGGACACATGAAACATGGGGTGTACAACAGCTTATTCTTGTGGCAATTCTAACTCATAAGACACTTGCCCGATCCTTCGCAGGATTCTATATGGACCAATATAGAGGGAACTAAGCTTCCCCTTCTACCTAAATCTCACAACGCCTTTCATAGGAGAAACTTTCATAAACACCCAATCATCAACTTGGAACTCTAAGTCTCTACGCCGCATGGCCGAATAGGACTTTTGGCGACTTTGAGCCATCTTCAAATGCTCTTGTATCAAGTTGACTTTTTCCATAGCCTGATAGACCAAATCGGGTCCTAACAATTCCTCTTCTCCAACTTCGAACCAACCAATTGGTGATCTACACCTTCGCCCATACAGAGCTTCGTACGGTGCCATCTTGATATTAGAGTGATAGTTGTTATTATAAGCAAACTCAATGAGAGGTAGATGATCGTCCCAATTACCTTTAAAATCGATAACACACGCCCTCAACATATCCTCAAGAGTCTGAATGGTGCATTCCGCCTGGCCATCTATCTGGGGATGAAAAGCGGTGTTGAGGTTCACCCTTGTGCCCAATCCCTTATGAAAGGATTTCCAAAAGTTCGTTGTGAACTCAACACCACAATCTGAGATGATGGACAAAGGAGTCCCATGCAATCGGACAATTTCTTGGATATACAACTTGGCATAATCCTCGGCTGAATCCATAGTCTTCACTGGCAAGAAGTGAGCTGACTTGGTAAGTCGGTCTATAATCACCCAAATCGAATCATGCTTCCGAAATGAGCGAGGTAGACCTGTTATGAAGTCCATGTTTATCATCTCCCATTTCCAAACGGGAATTTTTATACTCTGAGTTAAACCACCAGTCCTCTAGTGTTTGACTTTCACTTGCTGTCAATTTGGACACTTAGCCACAAAATCTGCTATGTTCTTTTTCATATCGTTCCACCAATAAATCTCCTTAAGATCATGATACATCTTTGTGGAACCTAGGTGAATAGAATACCTGGAATTGTGGGCTTCTGTTGTAATCTTCTCTCTGAGCCCATCTATGTCTGGAACGCATAGTCTGCCTCTGTACCTCAAAGTATCATCATCTCCCCTTTGCTCAAAAGTCGTGGTCTTGTGTTTGTGAATTCCCTCTTTCAGCTGCAATAAGTGGGGATCACTAAATTGTTTTTCCTTCACTTCGGATACTAGGGAGGATTCAGCCATGTTCTGAAGAACAACACCACCATCTTCAGACTCCAAAATTCGAAATCCTAGGCTTGCTAAGCGGTGAACTTCCTTCATCATAGTTCGCTTATCTGCCTCAACATGAGCTAAGCTTCCCATAGAACGCCGACTAAGAGCATAAGCTACAACATTTGCTTTCCCCGAATGATAGAGGATATCAACATCATAATCTTTAAGTAATTCGAGCCACCTTATTTGACGTAGATTCAATTCTCTTTGCTTGAAAATGTACTGGAGAATCTTGTGATCTGTAAAAATGTCAACATACACCCCATACAAATAATGACGCCAGATCTTAAGCGCAAACACCACAGCTGCTAATTCAAGATCATGAGTCGGATAATTCTTCTCGTGATCCTTGAGTTGTCTCAATGCGTAGGCTATGACTTTACCACGCTGCATTAATACACACCCAAGACCAACCCCTGAAGCATCACAATAAACAATGAAGCCCTCGATTCCTTCCGATAGTGTCAAGACTGGAGCTGAAATCAACCTCTTCTTTAACTCCTCAAAACTTTTTCTCACAAGCGTCCGACCATTGAAACTTGACTTTCTTCTGAGTTATCTAGTCAAAGGGGACGAGATAAAAGAAAATCCCTCTACGAAACGCCTATAATAGGATGCTAGACCCAAGAAACTTCTTATATTGGATACTGAGGTGCGTCTAGGCCAATTCTTCACTGCCTCTATCTTCTGAAATTCCACCTTCACGCCTTCTCCTAAAAATGCTACTGATTTCAACCAGAATTCACACTTAAAATTTTTTGCATATAGCTTGTGATCCTGCAGTGTCTGCAACACAATTCTGAGATGTTCTGCATGGTCAGTCTCGCTACTGGAATAAATAAAGATGTCATCAATAAACACCAATAACGAACAAGTCAAGATAGGGCTTGAAGACCCTATTCATAAGGTCCATGAAAGCTGTTGGTGCATTCGTTAAACCGGATGACATTACCGAAAATTCGAAATGCCCATATCGAGTCCTGAAAGTTGTTTTTGGAATATCAACTTCCTTAACCTTCAACTGATGGTATCCCGATCTGAGGTCAATCTTGGAATAACAATAGGCACCCTGAAGTTGATCAAATAAATCATCTATTCTGGGAAGAGGGTACTTGTTCTTGATGGTGACTTTATTCAACTGACGATAGTCAATGCACATGCGCAAAGACCCATCCTTCTTTCGGACAAACAAGATCGGTGCTCCCCAAAGTGAGACATTTGGTCTTATAAATCCCTTATCTAGAAGATCTTTCAACTGGACTTTTAGCTCTTTCAACTCTGCTGAAGCCATTCTATAAGGCGGGACAGATATCGGCTTAGTGCCTGGAAGTAGATCAATTCCAAAGTCAATCTCTCTATCGGGAGGGATTCCAGGAAGATCTTCGGGAAACACTTCTAGGGACTCATTTACAATTGGTACCAACTAGGGAGTGGGAATCTGAGCATCTGCATCCTTAACTCAAACCGGGTGATAGATATACCCTTTGGAGATCATCTTTCTGGCTTTAAGATAGGAAATAAACCTACCCCTAGGTGTTACTGAATCAACCTTCCATTCTAAGACTGGTTCACCGGGAAATTCAAAACTTACTATTTTGGTTCTACAACCCACTATGGCATAACAGGACTCTAACCAATCCATGCCCATGATCACATCGAAGTCTACCATCTCCAATTCTACTAAGTCTGCTACAGTAAGACGATGATATACTTTGACTGGACATCCCCTATAGATACACCTTGCTATAACTGATTCTCCAACTGGAGTGGACACTTCAAAGGGTTCACACAACTTTTTTGGTTCTATACCAAATTTCTTAGCAATATATGGGGTTACATAAGATAGGGTGGATCCCGGATCTATAAGAGCGTAGACATAAAAAGTGAATATTGTTAGCATACATGTGACAACATCTCCACAAGCCTCTGTATCCTGACGGCCTGCCAGTGCATACAAGCAGTTTCGACCACCGCCTGCATTACTAGACTTTGCTGCACCGCGCCCTTGTTGGGACTGAGAGTTATGAGGGGCTGCTGAATTAGTTTGAGCTACATTGCCTCTATTGTTTTGCTTTGTTGATGGACAATACCTCAAGAAGTGGCCCTGTTGAACGCACCCAAAGCAACCATTTGTGCCCAAACGACACACCCCTGGATGCTTCTTACCGCACGTGTTGCAAGTAGGGTACTCAAGGCCTCTGTAGCCCACACTACTCTGTGACTGTGAGTCTGCTGCTCTGAAATTTTGGTTTTTTCTTGTTAAACTTGGACCTCTAAACTGGAGCATTAGCTGAAGATGGGGCAGGTCCCGATTTTCATTTCCAGAAGAACTGGCGATTGCCTCCTGCTTGAGATCCCCCATGGCTAAGATTTCCTGTAGACTTATCTCTCTTGCTAAATTCTTTGTCCTTCTCTCTTTATAGTCGTTCTTCTTCTTTCAACCTGTCTTCGTTCCCTTGAGCAAAGGGAACCATCTTAGTGATGGTCATGTCATTATTCTGAGCAGCTATATTAGCATCATCAAACAAATCATCTGAAATCCCCAACACAAACCGCCTAACTCTGGCCCTCATATCACCTACCATTTCCAGAGCATACTTGGCAAGAGAGACGAACTTGAGGTAATACTCATTCACACTCATCTCATTCTGTCTGAGTCTCTCAAACTCCAAAGCCTTATCTTCCAAGACATCAATGGGTAGAAAATGCACAAGGAACGCATATTGAAACTCCTTCCAAGTCGCAGGAGCCGCATCCTCCCCTCGGAACTCTTCCCATGTTTCATACCAAGTGTTGGCAACATCCTTCAGTTGGTACGCAGCAAGCTGTGCTGCCTCAATGTCTGTAGAATGCATCACTCGAAATATCTTATGAACCTCATCAATGAAGTTTTGTGGATCCTCATCCTTTTTGGACCCTGTGAAGACTGGAGGTTTCATGTTGAGGAATTCCCTAGACCTGGAACTACCAGTCTCATGAATAGCACTTGTTCCCTGCCTTTGAGCTTGGGTATCAACAATCTGGGTGAGCAACTGGATAGCTCCCCTAACATCCATGTCTGAAGCACTAGGCACTGAGCCCGATGCAACCCCCTAGGCTGGAGTGTCCTCCTCTTGAGCAACATTAGTCGTAGCCCCTTGGCTAGTACTTGAGGCCCTCCTGGTGTACTTTCTTTTTTCAGGCATTTTTCTAAAATATGCAATTCGCACGAGTTAGAAAGATTCCTGAAAGTATAGCTCTAACTGCACGATCTAGAGTATGAAAGAAATGGAACAATCCTAGATCTCTTGGTGGTCAACTGTTTAGATGTTTGGCGCGCACACACACATAAAAGTGACCCCACGTGACACGACTTCATAGACTCCCTAGGACTCATGAACCTAGGGCTCTGATACCAAGCTTTTTCACGCCCCGAACCATGGCATGGCGTAACACGGTACTCGGTGCCTGACTGCATGTGACCGAGCGAACCAACTGTATGGATGGATCAACATGTGGTATAACTCTAAGCTAGATGTAAATATATGACATGATAATCTACTAAATGGTCTGACTGAAATATCATAGATGCGGAAAATAGCGAAAAGCCTGCAAGTATAAACGAGTATCCGGCAAGGCTAGCACATAAAAGCCTGATAATATCTGACTGACTGGGTTATAGCCTACGAAGCCTCTAAATAATACTGAAAATTATAATTGTTTACCGGGACAAGGTCCCCGGTATACCTTATTAACTGAAATACTATAAGGACTGAAAGATATAGGGATAATGCCCCGAAAGACTAGGGCTCACCAATAGCTGATACGAGATATCCTAGCAAGCAAAATCATCAACCTGTAAATCGTTACCTACATCGCGAGATGAAAGCCCCGGGCAAAGAGTCAGTACATTTGAATTGCACTGGTATGTAAAACAACTGAAGGAAAGAATTGTAAATACTGAATCTGAAACTGAACAGCTAACTGATAAACTGATAACTGAACAAGGAAGTAAGGATATGAATACTCCCTCTTCTGAATG
>ML297314.1:0-24135 GCA_005239495.1 Nicotiana undulata
CTTCATAAATTAATATAAGGTAATGATATGTCTGGTGGGAGCGGGTTGCACGCCGCAACAAAGATGTAATAAGGGTGTAAAGGTGGGATCGGGTTGCACCCCGCAACAGGAGCGATAAGGGTGATATATATAGGGCGGAGTAATAAGGGAGGACAGGTGGGAGCGGGTTGCACGCCGCAACAAAGACGTAATAAGGGTGTAAAGGTGGGATCGGGTTGCACCCCGCAACAGGAGCGATAAGGGTGATATATATAGGGCGGAGTAATAAGGGAGGACAGGTGGGAGCGGGTTGCACGCCGCAACAAAGGTGTGATAAAGGACACTTATAATTTTATTGGATTTTTCGAAAAATGTTTTACTGAATTTCAAATGAAGTATTTACTGGTTTTCTTTGAAAAACTCAAGGATTTGAGACTTACGGATTTGGAAAAGTAAAAAATGTTTTTTTTTTTTTACTATTTTCATGATTTTTGGCAATACTTTTCTTCAAAGTTTAAAGTTTTGGAATTTGGAGATTTCTAAAAATTTGGTCATAGTTGAGACCTGAAAGAGGTGGTTATGTTATTTAATTATTGTTGCAGTGCGTAAATTTACTAGTGTAGAATTCCTTCTTGTTTTACCTATTATTGTTACAGTTTTATTGTTCTTGTTTGTTAGATTTGTGTTTCTTTCTCGTTTTCTATATATATATATATATATATATATGTACTGTTACAGGTTAAGTTACACTGCCCCGCCCTAGCCTCGTCATTACTTCACCGAGGTTAGGCTCGGCACTTACTCAGTACTTGGGGTCGGTTGTACTGATACTACACTCTGTACATTTTTTTGCACAGATCCAGGTACTAGTCGACAGTAGAAGATTCCAGAGTGGCCGCTATTCAGTTGGAGACGCGAGGTACATCTTCCGGCATTCGCAGAGTCCGAGAGTCTTCTCCCACTTTACATATACCGTTTTATTTCCTTCCGAATAGTTGCACTATTTCTTTCAGCCATTATTTGTAGTATTCTTTTAGAAGTTCGTGGATTTGTGACACAAGAACCTGGGGTGGTTTTAAGTCATTTATATAATTAGATCGTGACTCATTTTATTTAATCATTTGTTTGTCTATGCTTAAAACGTAACATGGAAAAGTTACTAGCGTAAACTTTAATTTGTTATTGTGTATTATGTCCAAACGAAAATTTAAGGAAAGTGGGTAATCGAATTCTAACATTGGCTTGCCTAAAAAGTGTGGTGTTAGGCGCCATCACGATCCCTAAAGTTGGGGAGTTTGGGTCGTGATAAAAACTTGGCAATAAACTTGTCCGCCAACTCATCCCACGTAGAGATGGAATGGTTGGGGAGCCATTCACGCCAATCCAATGCTTTCCCTCTAATAGAAAAAGGGAACAGTCTGAGCCTCAAAGAATCCTCCGACACGTTGGTTCTTTTGCTTCCCCAACAGGTATCCACAAATCCCTTTAAGTGTTTATAAGCATTCTGATGGGGCGCACCCGTGAAATACCCCGCTGCTCCAATAATGTCAGTATCACATTCGTAATTTGGAAATCCCCCCCCCCCCCCCCGGATTCGGGGTGGGACAATTGCACTAGCATATCCTTCATTTGGAAGCACCCGAGGAGCTGCTCTTGGAGGAGGCGGGGGAGGGTCTGGAATATTTTCATTGGCATTGTCCTGGCGGCCTTGTCAATGAGCTTGAGGTACTAGATGAACCTCGTCATCCCCGTTATCATCTACCTCATCCCCCGGTATAACATTACCGAGAGGATCAGCCATTTGTACCTAAAGCGATTAAACACACAATTTAGTAAAATAGAAGGAAAGAAAAACAGTCTGCACAACAAATCAAATAGATAGCCAACACCGTTTAACTCCCCGGCAACGGCGCCAAAAAGTGATCGGCTCCTACTGTATACGGTCGATATCGGGACCCCGATATCGAGATCTCTATGGTATTCCGAGCCGGATCTCGAGAGGCTCGAAGTAGAATCTGAAGTTCGTCCTCGAGGTGCATACCTCAAGAAGGTATATCGAAGGCCCATCGCGGCCTGCCTTGGAGCAGTATGAAATCGATGACCATCATGGAAAGGCGGGAATTTTCCAAGAACACGTGGTTAAATCTGGTAAGTTCTACAAATATAGTACAAATCCATACAAAGCCGTTATACAGCTGTACCAATAGCATTTCACTGTCATAATTAGACATGTACTATGTTGGGATTCACCCCTCCTATATAAAGGGGGCCCAATGATTCTTGTAAAAAACAACATTTACTGCAATAGAACATTCTCTACTTTTCTCGTGCTCAACACTGTCTCTCAGCTTTATTGTTTTTTTATTGTAGTGCTCTTCATTTATTGTTCTTCATTTATTGCTATCATTCGACCTCGAGGCCCCCGATTCCAGCAAGCTCGAGGCCCCTATTCTCTAACAAGAGTGGTTTGGCAATCACATTTTCTTTACTTACACTTATCATTTCTTGATTATTAACTAGTATTGGAATAAATCAAATATTTTTAGAACCACAAATCAAATATAATTGTTAAAATTGGCGCCCACCGTGGGGCTAAAAATAATAGTGATTGTTTTGGTGCTAGTTTTCTGAAAACACAAGTTATTTTTCACACTTCTTCTTGTCCAAGAATCTTTGGATCGAGGTCAAAGTTCTCAAGGACTCGTGGGAAAAACTGGGTTCGACAGGCATACGAGGCCGATGGAGGCACCCCGATTTTCAGAGTATAACTTCAACATCGATGCATCAAACACCGTATCAGCAATAGGTAAGATCATAGATACCAGGTGGCCGAAGCCAATACAGTCAGATCCTTCCCAAAGGAACCCCAACTTAATGTGCAAATACCATGTCACTCACGGCCATAGGACCGAAGATTGTAGACAGCATTGAGATGAGGTAGCCCGACAGATCAACGAATGGCACCTTCGAGAGTTCCTCAGCGACCGAGCCAAGAATCACTTGTGAGAAAGAGAGGCGAACAGGAAGAATGAACTAGAGGAGCCCCAGCACATCATCCACATGATAATTGGAGAAGTCAACGTCCCACAGGGACCCATTTTCAAATAAACGAGAGTATACATCACAAAGGAAAATTGAACTCGGAGCTACATCCTCGAGGATGCTCTTACATTCTGCGAAGAAGACATCAAGGCCTTATCTCAGCCTCATAATGATTAAATGGTAATTTCTTTCCTTTTAAATAAAGTTCAAATTAAACGTGCGCTCTTGGATCCAGGTAGCTCGGCCAACATAATTAGGTCGAGAGTTGTGGAGCATCTCGAACTGCTCGATCAGATCATACCCGCCTCTCGAGTCCTGAACGGATTCAACATGACGAGTGAAATGATGAAGGGATAAATCATCCTCCCATTCAACGTGGCCGGTACAATTCAAGATACCAAGTTTCATGTCATCGAAGGTAACATGAGGTACAATGACTTACTTGGTAGGCCGTGGATACATAGTATGAGGGCGGTGCCATCAACTCTTCATCAAATGATGAAGCTCCCAACTAAGGATGGTGTAAAGACAGTGTATGGAGAGCAACATGCAGTGAAGGAGATGTTCTGGTGCACGACATGGCACCAGCATCGACGCCTTCCACCTCGGAGAAGTCAAAAGACAAGGAAATATCCAAATAGCAACCACAGTCTATACCCTCGAATGAACCGGAGGGACAAGCGACCGATGAGCAGGTGGTCGAGGACGATGAAAAGGACTTCCTGACCCCTCGAGCCTTCGTTTCCCCCGAGGAGTCAGATGCAACAAAGTCAACAATGGAAGAGCTCGAACAGGTCGTATTGGTCGAACATCTTCCAGATCGAAAGGTATACTTGGGAAGGGGATTAACTCCCGAACTCACAAAAAAACTCATTCAATTTCTTATTGATAACATTGACTGCTTCTCTTGGTCCCATTTAGACATGACAGGAATGCAACCGGAGATAACCACCCATCGCCTAAGTGTCGATGCCAGGTTCAAACCGGTGAAGAAAAAAAAGAGGCCTCAATCCGAGGTAAATCATGCATTCATCAAGGACGAGGTAACAAAACTTCTCAAAATAGGATCTATTAGGGAGGTGAAATACCCCGAGTGGCTAGCTAATGTAGTAGTAGTCCCCAAAAAGGGAAATAAATTGAGAATGTGTGTAGATTATAAAAATTTGAATAAAGACTACCCTAAAGATTCATTCTCATCACCCAACATCGATCGTTTGATCGATGCTATTTCCGGCCACGAGATCCTTACTTTTCTCGACGCCTACTCTGGTTACAACTAAATTAAAATTAACCTGGAGGACCAAGAAAAAACTTCGTTCATTACAAAGTCTGGCATATATTGTTATAATGTAATTCCCTTCGGGCTAAAAAATGCGGGGGCTGCATACCAACGCCTAGTTAACAACATGTTCGAACATCAAATAGGCAAGTCAATGGAAGTTTACATTGATGACATGTTGGTTAAGTCCCTGCGGGCAGAGGACCATTTGACTCATTTTAAGGAAACATTCGACATCCTCAGAAGGTATAACATGAAGCTTAACCCCGAGAAATGCGCTTTCGGAGTCGGATGGGGCAAATTTCTAGGCTTCATGGTGTCGAACAGGGGGATCGAAATCAACCCCGACAAAATCAAAGTCATCGAGGAGATCACCGTGGTAAATAAAGTGAAAGTAGTACAGCGGCTAACCGGGAGGATAGCAGCCGTAGGCCGATTCATCTCGAGGTCATCAGATTGAAGTCACCATTCTTTTCTACTCATGAAGAAAAACAACTTCGAATAGACCCCAGAATGGAAGCTTGCATTGGAAGAATTAAAGCGGTATCTCTCGAGCCCACCTTTGCTTCATACCCCAAAGGAGGATGAAACACTATCCTTATACTTGGTCGTGTCCGAAGTAGCGGTAAGTATTACGTAAGGCGGACCCTAGGAGATGCTGAAACTAGGTATCTGCACTTAGAAAAACTAGCCCTTGCATTAATAAGCGCATCTAGGAAATTGAAGCCTTATTTTCAATGCCATCGTATATGTGTATTAACAACATACCCTCTTCGAAGCATCTTGCATAATCCCGAATTATCGGGCCGATTGGCCAAATGGGCCATCGAACTCGGGGGGGTATGACATCGAGTACCAACCCTGAACGGCTATCAAGCCCCAAATTTTGGCAGACTTCGTGGCTGATTTTGCACCTGCCCTCGTGCCCGAAGTAGAGAAAGAACTCTTGTTAAAAACGGGCACATCATCGGGGGTATGGACCCTTTTTACTATCGGAGCCTCGAACGTGAAAGGGTCCGGGCTCGGCATAATTCTAAAGCCACTTACGGGCAGCGTAACTAGACAATCTATAAAAACTTTGAAGTTGACTAACAATGAGGCCGAGTATGAGTCCATGATTGCAGGTCTCAATCTGGCCAAACGCCTAGGGGCAGGGGTCATCAAAGCAAATTGCGACTCCCTTCTGGTTGTAAACCAAGTAAATGGAAACTTCGAGGTTTGAGAAGATAGGATGCAAAGATACCTAGACAAGCTTCAAGTGACATTACATCGATTCAAAGAGTGGACCCTGGTTCACATACCTCGAGAGCAGAACAGCGAGGCTGACACACTCACAAACTTGGGTTCATCTGTCGAAGAAGATGCCATAGTTCTAGGGACTGTCGTACAACTATCCAAATCAGTAATCGAAGAAGGCCATGACGAAATCAACTCAAACGAGCCTAACATGGGATTGGAGGAACAAGTATATTGACTACTTGAAACATGGGAAGCTCCCCACGGACCCTAAGGAACGAGGGCCCTTCGAGCCAAAGCAGCCCGATTTTTACTCGACGAGAATGGAACACTGTACAGAAATACCTTCGACGAACCACTAGCAGTATGCTTGGGACCGGGGGACACCGACTATTTTCTAAGGGAAATCCACGAAGGCACTTGTGGAAACCACTCCGGCGAAGATTCTCTAGTTTGAAAAGTGATCAGAGCAGGTTACTATTGGGATAGCATGGAAAAGGACACCAAGGAATTCGTTCGAAGATGTGACAAATGCACCAATGATTCACCAACCCGCTGAACAACTACACTCAGTCCTATCCCCGCGGACATTCATGAAATGAGGGATGGACATCGTCCGCCCCTTACCAACGATGCCATGTAAAGCTATATTTATTTTATTTATGACTGACTACTTCTCGAAATGGGTGGAAGCACAGGCCTTCGAGAAGATAAGAGAAAACGAAGTCATCAACTTCATATGGGACCACATCATATGCTAATTTGGGATCCCCTCTGAGATTACATGTGATAATGGGAAGCAATTCATCGGCAAAAAGGTGACATAATTCCTCAAGGATCACAAAATCAAAAGGATCCTATCGGCGCCCTGCCACCCAAGTGCGAATGGTAAGGCTGAGTCCACAAACAAAACTATCATTCAAAACCTAAAGAAGAGGTTAGAGAATGCAAAAGGAAAGTGGAAAGAAGTGATGCCCGAAGTACTGTGGGCATATCGAACAACTTCGAAGTCAAGCACAAGGGAGACCCCGTTCTCTTTGGTATATGGGTCCGAGGCACTGATACCGGTCGAGGTTGGGTAACCGAGCGCTAGATTTTAGAATGCCACTGAGGACTCAAACAACGAGGCCATGAACACAGCCCTCGAACTTCTAGATGAAAAGCGTGAGGCCGCACTGGTTCGAATGTCCGCTCAAAAACAAAGGATCGAAAGACACTACAACAGAAGAACAAACCTCCAATACTCTGGAGACAGTGACTTAGTTCTAAGGAAAGTCACCCTCAACACTCGAAACCCAAATGAAGGGAAACTAGGCCCTAGTTGGGAAGGACCGTACCGCGTCCTCGGGGTAATAGGCAAAGGATCCTACAAGCTTAGAGTTGTGGAAGGTGAGCAACTGCCAAGCAATTGGAACATATCGATGCTCAAGCGCTATTATTGCTAAGGTATAACCTTCTCCCTTTTCATTTATAGTTCGTACTAACTTGTTGCGTGTGTTTGATTGAAAGGAATCGAATCACCCCTCGGCTCGAAGACCTTGGGTTTTAAAGCATGCGTTGCACTTGTTTTCCCTTAGATCGGGTTTTATCCCAAATGGGTTTACCGTCGAGGTTTTTAACGAGGAAATATATATATGCCTCCTCAGGAAAACTCAAAAGGTATTCAAGGCTTCTTTTCAATCAACCTCGAATACTGGGGAGCATCACCCTCGGAGGTTACTTTTTCAAAGAAATCAAGTTATGACAAAGAGGGCCTCGATAGGAGAATGTTGTATCGGGACAAACGGTCAAATGAACTGTGTCCTTGTAGAATAAGTTGAAGCCCCGCCGGCAAAAACATGTACGCATGTATCAAGTAATCAAAGAAGCATCTTTACTTATCAAAGCACTTTTTCCTCAAAGAAGTTTACTATTTTCACATGAAACGACTCAAGGGCCAAATACTCTCGAACACTCGGGGACTGTCATCGACAGTCAACTTATCGAGCCATCAAAGATTCGAGCTCGTAAGACCTCGATGAGGCAACATCGAATTTATAAGACCTTAATGAGGAGACATCGAATCTATAAGACCTCAATGAGGCAACATCAAACTTATAAGACCTCAACGAGGCATACTCAAACTTATAAGACCTTAAAAAGGTATAACCCCAATATTAAGGCTGAGGCTATATATTCGAACTTTGTAAGACCCCTAAAAGGCATACCCTCGATATAGAGGTCGAGGTCATCTCACCCGGGGACTAAAGGTTACGGCCTAATATAAAGACTATGGTCAAATGAAAAGGCTACATCCTAAATAATGTGTCTCGGAGACGTCCAACTTCCGCCATAAAACTAAAGGCCTTCAAATACTTCGATATACTCCGAAAAAATCGGTTAATCAGGCTACCCTCAGCATAAGCAAAGGAGCTTCGATAATTTCAGCTCCGAACAATATAAGGGCTTCGAAAAATCAGCCTTCGAGAGAACCTCACAAGGTCCTCAATTATCGTCGCATATCAACTTATAATCGAGGTTCCTATTAGAACTGTCGAAAATTCGGACGAATACAAGAACATGCCAAGGCATAATAAAATATTTAGAAGTCTTTAGCCCAAATGGGGGAAAATGATAGCCATATTAGAGGTCGTATTGACCCAATCTAAAAAGAGACTAAGGGCCGATATGTAAGAGACTAAGGGCCAACCTAAAGAGCCTAAGGTCCAAATTGAAAAGAGCCTAAGGGACGATGTTTTAAGACCTAAGGGTCGATACCCAAGGAACTTAAAGGTCAAAGCACACTGTGCTCGAGACTCCACCTAAGTTCGGGCTCGAAAGTCACGAGCTAAAAGCTCAGTTTGAAGATCAGACCTTAAAATGGTCACTTACTATCGATCATCGAGCATAAAAACCTAAGTGTTTTATACTCTAAGTCCAGTACATCGGACTGGTTATCGACAAGTATTAAATGTCATTTCAAAAGAAAAGGCAAGGCAGGAATTGGCAAGGAATGAAGACAAAGCAAAATATCCTTCTAAATAATAAAAGTTCACAAGACATATTTACAAAGCGCATGCTTCGAGCCCTTACACAAAAAGGGAAAGAAAAAATAAAGCCTAATCTACCGCCAGGGTTACTTGATCGAATGAAGTTCCCTAGGAGTTGTGCCCTCAACAGCTTGGCCCTCGGCCACCAGATCATCGATGGCCTCTTCCCCCTCGGGGACTTCTTCTTCATCTTCTTCGCCACTTTTTGAGCCACTAGCCGAATCACCATCAGAAGTAAGCAATGTTATCGATTCTTCTTCTAAGGCTCTCACTTTTTTAATCTCGGCAGAAAGATTGAAACTCTTCGCATGCACCTCCTCGAGAGCCTGCCTTCAAGACTCCAATCGAGCATGTTCAAGGGCATGAGATAACTTCAGCCCGGCCTCAGCATACACCTTCCTATCCCGAGCATTTGTAGCTGCAGCATCATCCAGATATGAGGCTTTGAGTTCGTCAATCTTGGACTTGATCTTAGATAACTCAGCGGTTGATTCATCATGAAGACCCTTGTATTTGTGGAGCTCTTCCTTCGCACCCTGAAGTTGATACTCGGCCGAGGTCAGTCTTTCTCGGAGAGTATCTTTCTTGGAGGCTACCTCATCCATGCGATGCTTGAACCCGAGGATCTCAGCATCTCTGACTTTAAGCTCATCTCGCATCAGGTCATCCTTTTGCTTGAGCTACAAGAATCAAGTTAAGGCATTAAATGCTAAAGTTGAATAAGAATGAAAGTAAGCACACGAAGGCTGTATTACCTGCTCGTCGACATCGCCTTGTTCTCGAGACATCTTCTCCAAACGTATTCGAAGGTCATGCAATTCTACCTCCGTCTTGGCGAAGATAGTTTTGAGCTTGTCCCACTCCGACAAGATCCTCCTATAATCTTCTTTGCAATGGTCTAGCTCGGCATGTGACTTGGAAAAAGCCTGGTTGTAGAGCATTAAGGCCTAAAAACGCAAAGGGAAAAAAGTCAGAAAAGCAGGAATCGAGGTTCGAAACAAAGTTGTTAAGTCAAGAGGTTACCTATTTTCGAAGCTTCTCGGCTTCTTCAAAAATAAACGAGGCGTTAAGGTCAGGGATTTCTTCAACCCCGGCAAAGCACCCCTCGAACACATCATTCTCTCCGTGGGACTCCCCCACATCGGGAATTTCCATATTTTGGGAATCTCGTATTTGCCTCGGAGAGAATGTTGGGCCCGGCGGAGAATCATCTACATCAATGACCCCGAGTAGACCAACCAGGGCCTTCTCTCTTCTTCGGGGAGCTTCAGAGCTGGGCTCCCCGAGTTCATCTACCAAATGCCCTTCGACTCGAGACGTATTTTGGCCGGTGTTCGAGTCGGGAACTTCGTTTGACCCACCCTCGAGAATCTTTTCAGCTCGAGGTGGGGCTGCATTGGAAACTTCTGGTTCAGAAGCCTTCGGCTCAGCAGGATTTGAAGCAGTCGTGCTTCCTCTTCCCCTAAGTACTAGCGGGCAGTCATCATTCTCTTTGTCCTCAGCACGAAGACTCTCTGCCACTTCTAGAGTTAAGGGCGCTGAATCGGCCTTAGGCTTTTGAACTTTGCCCTTCTTTGGATTCGAAGACCCGGCCATAGAATCCCTCATCAAAATGGCCTCTCCAAGGCCTGCATAAGCATAAAAGATAAACACAAAGACTGAGAGTACTATCAAGGAGATATTCTCTTTAAGGAGTTCAAGTATGACTGAAATAAAACCTCACCATGGTTTTTGGCCTCCCATCGGGTCTTGTCCAAATCGCGCCACACGCACTTAACATACGGGCAGGTCGAATCGAGATGTCGGACCCAGCCCGAAGATCCTTGAACGCACCGGGGTACCATTCGACAGCTTCACCATCGAAGGGAGTTAGTTCAAAGGGAAGGAAAAGAAAAAATAAATATATTTGATTGGCGAAATATGTTCACTTACGTTTCATATTCCATTCCTCGGGGTATGGAGTCTTCTCCGCAGGAATCAGGTCCGAGGTCCTAATTTGGACAGAGTGACTCATCCACCCTCTGTCCTTATCCTTATCGATGCTGGCAAAGTAAGCCTTCGAGGATCGACGATGTAGCTTAATCAGGCCACCTCGATAAAGTCGGGGGCTATACAGTCTGATCAGATGATTGAGGGTAAAAGGCATCCCATCGACCATGTTTGAAAAATATCTAATCATATAAACAATTCTCTAGAATGATGTATAGATATGGCAGGCGTGTCACCCGATATTGTTTGCAAAAATCGAGGATCACTGGGTCTATCGATGGTGAGGATGGTCTGCCGGACCTAGGGTGAAAGGATATGTGTACACACTACGGAAACCAGCTTTTTGTGTAGTTATGTCTTCTTCAAATGAAGGAATCTCCACTTGAACCGACTCCCCCCAACGGCAGTCAATCTTCACTTTCCCAGTTTCAGTTATTAGGTTGATGTATCGAGACATGGGTTCGCATCGTCCCGGAGTCGAAGAAGGTTTTTCTATTTTGAAGTCGGAGGATGTCTCACAAGGTCTGGGGATACACTCCTCAACACGAGGAGGTACTACTTTTTTGCTCTTAGACGAGCGTGATAATGATGGAGATTTCTCCTTTTGGGGAACAGTCTTAGAAGTCTTTGCCATTTTTTGCTATAAAATGTCAGAAGAAAGGGAAGAATTTGGTTGAGAGATGAACACGATAAGGAAGCAAGCAAAAGATCTGATGAAGGTCTGAAGATGTTATCAAAAGTAAAGGTTTGAGGAGTGAAGGATTGGTGTATTTATAGGGGTTAGTATGCGTGTTGGAAAAGGCAAAAGGATGGCCAACCATCGTTATCGATTTACGGCTTTTTGAGAACTGTGCAAGTGTGGTCTTTGCACGTCCTTTCTGTCACATCAATCACTGACCTCATGTGTATGACGTCATGATGGGGATATCGAAGAGTCAAAGAATTCAAATCGTTTCTTATCATTCCATTCTAAGAAACGCGGGGAATATCTGTATACGGTCGATATCGGGACCCCAATATCGAGATCTCTATGGTATTCTGAGCCCGAACTCGAGAGGCTCGAAGTATAGTCTAAAGTTCGACCTCAAAGTGCATACCTCGAGAAGGTATATCGAAGGCCCATCAGAGCCTGCCTTGAAGCAGTATGAAATCGATGTCCGTCATGGAAAGGCGGGAATTTCCCAAGAACACGTGGTTAAATCTGATAAGGTCTGCAAAGTTAGTACAAATCCGTACAAGGCCGTTATACAGCTGTACCAATAGCATTTCTCTAACATAATTATACATGTACTATGTCGGGATTCACCCCTCCTATATAAAGGGTACCCAATCATTCTTGTAAAAAATAACATTTACTGCAACAGAACATTCTCTACTTTTCTCATGCTCAACACTGTCTCTCAGCTTTATTGTTCTTTATTTTAGTGTTCTTCATTTATTGTTCTTCATTTATTGATATCATTCGACCCCGAGGCCTCCGATTCCAGCAAGCTCGAGGCCCCTATTCTCTAACAAGAGTGGTTTGGCTATCACATTTTCTTTACTTACACTTATCATTTCTTGATTATTAGCTAGTATTGGGATAAATCACATATTTTTAGAACCAAAAATCAAATATAATTGTTATAACTATTTTCAAGGTAAACACCTACCTACACCACTATACAATGGCAAGGTAGGGTTGATGTATCTTTTACCCGATAGGATCGGGATCGAAATCCATAGGGAGTTAGAATATTGGAGTTGGGTTCTTATTCGACTTAGTATGTATCTTGTTCTTAATTGCTTTTCCAATCATAGGTTGGTTTGATTCTATACTAGTTATAATGCTAAGAATTACTAAAAACAAGCTAAGTATGATATTTTTGGTAAGGGTTTTCTCAATTTATAAAGGACACTAGGGAAGCGACTTACACCTAGGTGAATATCTAACGGGATCTAGAAATTAGGATAAACTTGTTGTATACGGGATCGTGATATAACCTCACACTCAATTACTCATCCTATACCTCTCGGTAGTTCGGGTGACTTTGCCCGAACTGGCTTTCTCAAGCCCAATTGGGTGTTTCAACAAAGCAAGTGAAATTGGCTCAAGTTGAGTATTATTTTCTATAGGTTCTACCCTTTAATTGGGGCTATCAATCTCTTGAATTCACCTCAATTCTTTGTTAGCCTATTTTACCTAGACTTGAGTCATCATTTTCAAGAACAACCCCAGTCAAAAAGGCATGAATCAGTGTTTGCAACCACTAATTCAATAGATTAAGCATGAAACAAGCTAAATATTACTGACCCAATAACAAGTAAACCCTAGAATTAAATACCCATTAGATACCCACACTAGGCTTTGGTCACAACCCTATCTAATGGATCTAGCTACTCATATTCAAGGAAGAAATCACAAGAGTAGATGAAATTAAATCCATAAATGTTAAAGACAAAGATAAAATCTAAGATTATGAGATAAAGATACTCTAAAATTACTTAAAAGGGAAAAAGGTTGTTGTTCATGAGCTCTACAAAACATAAGATGACCTAAAAATGTGAAAAAGAACTATTTATACACAGCCAAAATTACTGAACAAAAATTCCCTTACGGAGGTTCTGCTGTCAGCGGAAAAATAGGTGCCCCAGCGGATCAACTTTCGCGATCGCGCAATTACGAGCGCAGACCGCGCTTTTTCAAACTTGGACGTCATGAAACTTCTCTGAATCTTGATTCCGCTCCCAGCGGAATTCTGATAGCTTTAGTGGTGGGAAATAGCGCGGCCGCGCAAAATAAGCGCTGACCGCGTTCTTGTGCTTGGCCACGATTTCTAACTCTCTGATCTTCAATAACCGCTCTCAGCGGAATTTCCACCGCGTTCACGCCAATGAATCCGCGGCCGCGCTTTTCTGACGCTGTCAACGCTCCATTTGAGTATAAATTCCAACTCTCTGAACTTATTTCCGCGGCTGCCCTCAGTATTTCGCCTCAGCGGAAAGGCCTACGCTGCAACGCAAAAGTGGCGATGTCAACGCTTCTGTTGTGTTCATGGCTTGTGCAAGTTTGGCTCCTTTTTAAGTTTGTTTTTGCCTCGTTGCCTCATTTTGATCCAAAACCTGCAAATAAGCACCTTAAGTTAGTTTTCGGGAATACCTTAGTGCATTTTTTCCCTAAAACCCAAGCAAAAGAGAGTAATAGTAGGCTAAAATCCCTAGTTATCATCAGGATCCAGGCATACTCCGGGACTGTGAGAACAACCGTGCAGGGAATTGCTTCACTTGGGCTCGTACTCGTCCCATCAGCTCCAGAAGGCACATCCTTATTCGGTATCTCCAAGTGACCCAGCTGGGAGAATTATTCCAACATGGACATATATATGCCATCGAAGAAGGAGTGTAGAGGATCCTCTGCATCCTGAGCTCCTTCACTTAATTTTTCCTTGCCCGCTTGGGCCTCTTCAAGCATGGACATGGTATATAAGGGAGTTCCGATGATGTCTATCACACCAGACGCCTCCTTCTAAATGGAAACGGCTTCTCGGGAGGTCACAACCTCTGTCTCCACTTTAGCCTCTCGAGTCAGAAAGGGATCGGCCTCGTGGCTCCTTTACTAGGTCGTTGCCTGCTCCCTGACAGGGGTCAATCCATGGATGACAAAGATGTCGTTTTCTTCAGGCTCATCCCTGAGCCGGTGAAGATAGTTAGAGTCTAATACCTGGGATGGAGTATTCTTCTTGGGCTTGCGAGCCTAGATGGCCACCCTCTTTTTTATCTTCGCCTCAGGATCGGGGGAACCCGAGGACTTTCTTTTCCTCTTCTTATCCTCCTCGGGGGCCTAAGGCTATCCCAAAATGGAGGGTTCGATGGATAAGGGTGTATCCTCATCACCATCTATCGGCCTAATTTTGGTGGTCTTAGGCAAACCTACGAGGGAAAAGAGAAGGTCATCATCATGTAAGTGTGGGGCGTAGTAATAACTGTTCAGGGGAGTACCTTACCATTAGAGCGTGCCTTCCTGTTGTTTTAGACTTCAATACTACACAATAATATAAGTTAATTGTGCAGTACCCAATTTTCGAGTGCTGTCTAATAAGAAGAACCTGGTTCTTCTTGGTGTACTACTTTCTACTGTTGCGGAATAATAAAGCAGTAAAGTAAAGACACATATATTTTTACGTGAAATACACTTGGCTCAAAAGGTGAAAAATCCACGACCTACTCCGCAGTAGGATTTTCTCAAACACTTCACTAAAAACTCTGAGCCAAACGGACTTACAAAATAAACTCTTTTGTAATCCTAGGACTAACTCTAATCCTCTTTGTATCAACTCGCCTCTAGCTAATTTCTACAGATTTCAAGCTAACTCTAACTTGAACAATGTGTACCTATTACAATTGCTTCTATGAAAGCTGAAAAGAAACAATGTTAAAACTCCTACTACACATCAACTAGACTCAACACACAGACGATGAAACTGTTTCTTCTAGTTGAACTGTAGCCTTCGCGCAATACTTCTGCTTGCAAAATATCCTGCGAACTTTGCTTTTCAGAACTTGATTCACTTTTGTCTTTGTGCGTCTCAAATTTCAGTAGTAATACATTGAGTATTTATAGAGTCGGTTCTTGAGTACATGGTTCAATTCTGATCCAACTCTATCTGGGTATACGAGTTCGACTATGACTCAACTTCCTTCTCTATTTCTGTCCTTGCTGAAATCATCTTCAATCTTATTTATCAGTTTGCAATCTTTTCGTATTAGGAGGCATACTTTTAGCTCTTTGATACTCAGCAATCACTGATATCTCCTATGCATGAACAATTCTTGTGCCAACTGTTCCGTTCAGATGTGTGTGCTCTGATGGACCTGGTTCAACTTGTCAATCTTCAAAACTCATTCAGTGACATGGTCCAACACTTCCATTTGCCCTTTGAAAGTTTGCGCCACGTGTGCTCGTATTATTACATCTGATGACAGATCACTTCGATCCACTTGTTGAGCCGGGGGATCGTATTTGGAACCCGAGTAACAGCTGCACGACCGTAAATATTGGTTATGAGAGAATAAATGAAGGGAAATATGCACTTAAGGAAAGAATACACTTACGAGATGAGTTCCACTTCTCGGGGAATAGCTGGAACTCGAAAGAGATCAGGTCTTAAGTCTTTACCAGAACAAAATTTTCGTAGCAAGGTCGATCTCTGTACTCCTTGATGCTCAAGAAAGGGGCCTTGTTTTCTTGACGAACAAGCTTGATTTATCCCCCTCAAAAAAATTGGGGACTGTACAGATGGAGTAAGTGGTCGAGGGTGAACCGAGGGGACTCGGTGTTGTTCACGAAATGGCGTAGGAGGATCAAGATCCTACAAAGAGATGGGTGTATTTACCTGAGGCACACCTCGTACCTCTTTCAAAAGACCAGTATTACTAGGTCTATCGGGCCCAACATGAAGGGGTAAGCGTAAACACTTAAATAGCCCTCCACGTGGGTAGTGATGTCATCCTTAGACCCGGGATAACCACGTCCTTGACTTCCTATTTTACAGTCCTCTCGGACTATGGAAAGAGTATCTTCAATGATGGAGCATATGTATCTCCACTCTCCTTCGCCTCGGTCTTGTTTGACAGAGGCCTTCTCGACCTTGAAATCGTCCCTTATAGAACAGCCCCCGGGTATGAAGCTTTTCATAGGAGGCTCTAGAATCACCTCGGTGATATCCACCTCGACATTTACGGCCGGGTGGTAAGATGAAGTGGTTGTTTGCTGTAGTACGGACTTGGAAGTTTTGGCCATAATAAATCTGGTAAAATATATGAAGATTTGAAGAAGGCGTATGAAGATTTGAAGGTTAGAAGTGAAGATATGAAGTTCTGGGTTGAAAATCCAAGAAAAAGTTTGCTGGTTTGCAAGTTAGAGTGAAGGTGTGAAGGTTCAAGAAGCGAGGTATGAAGATTTGAGAAAGTTGTAATTAATATACAGTGTTTCACATTCGAAGGCGACCAATCGATGATCGACACGTGTCAGATGTCAGAACGAAGCGGTTGATGGGACGTTTCGGCTTATCCGTCATCTTATTTGTAGCTTACGAAGGAAGGAATCGGGGTTCATATGTCGTTTCCCATCATTTTACAAGACCTACTCTTTGGGAAAGGAGGGGACTATCTGTATACGGGTGAAACTGGGGTTAACACACACCTCTCCTGGTGGGTCAAACGAAGCAAGGATATGATCACATGGGATCGGAATCGAAGTTGGTAACTTCTTGTACCGAGGCGCAAACGGAGTGCTTGCCATCAGGCCTGATAAGACAACACACTCTTAACCCAGAACGAGCTTCGAGACCTAGCAGAGCATGGCAACGATTGCACACGACTAACAAAGGGTCATGATATGCGGGACCAATCGGATATCACAACGCGGATCCCTCTCAATAGCTGTTACAGATCAGTAATTAACGAGAGAAGAGAATATTTATCTTTTTTAGAATTGTACTAGGGATGAAACTCCCCTACTATATAAAGAGGAAGCTTTTTAATAGAGGACATTGTACCACGCACATCAAGGTAATACAACTTATTTCTCGCTTTCTAGCTATTGAAAAGTTCTTATTTTAATTGTATCTTCATATACATTTGGCTTCGAATTGAGGGGTCGGGCGAGGACAAAACTATTGTTCAGCTTGAATCTGAGTCGGCCTTAACGTCACAGCTAGTTACTCATTTTATCTTTTATTCGTTCATCTAATATTCCTGACTACTTGTGTTGAATCAATCCACACATCCTCAAAATCATATACAAATTTAATTGTTGTCCGTTTTAAAGGTAAACGGATAACACACTAGTTTCAATCTCATATAACATTTTAGAAACTAGAGATAATGTTATCATAGACAAAGAAAGTACTCAAAGCATGATTCTCTCAGTCACATTCATTGTAATCTATAGGCTTCGAAATTGGACATAAAACAAAGCATCCCTTCTACCACTAAAACTATTGCTCAAAATGGATATCATCTCCTTTTTTATTGTTTACTAAGAATAAAAGCACTCTCTATATATTCCAGATACCTCCCCTTCCCTATAATTGATTCTCATTCTTGCTACCTTAATTTATTCCATTTCACATCCTCTTTTTTGCTAGCATCGATCTTTTTAGGAAGAATGGGTGCTTAAGTGTCAAAACTTTATATGATCCTTTAAGATAGTGTATCCTTTTGTTATAAATTTGATGAATCAGGAAAGAAAAGTTTGAGCGGTACGATGTTATTGAGTTTTTAGCCAGCATAAAATAAAAAAGGCTATGATACAATCTTGAAAAGACAAACAAACGCAGAAGTAAATGTATTCTCGTTGTACCGAAATAGAGGTCTGATTCAAACGACCAGGTACAACATCACATTTGACATCTAAAGAAGGTACAATCAACTATGAGGAACATCAGCAGATGTTACAATAAAACGTATATAACTTTTTGCTGGTACAGTCACTCTTTGTCGACTTCAAATAAACGTAATTGACCCAATTCTGGATCATTTTCTGGAATCGTATATTTGTCAAAAGTGAGTGATTATTCATCGGAACTGTTATAGTTCAAATACTCATAAGGTAGGATCGACGCCCGCCTCCCCCCAAATGGTACTTACAAGTTTCCCCGCAAAAAGCTTTTCACGCCTACTCTCAGAAAGAATAGTATCATACATGTATATAATCCCACTTATTAGATACCTTATTTCTTTGAAAAAAAGAAGAATATAATCATCCAGAAGCGTAAGGATACAAATTCCAGAGGCCTCTCAGAGATTCTTCTCCTAGCTAGCTACTTCCTCCAATGTTTCATATAGCTTCTTAGTAATTTCCAACGAATTTCCACTACACTTTAACCTAATTGGATATTCCATTTATATGATACCCATTGGAAACTTCTATTACGGATACATTTATGTTATATGTTCCTTCAGAAAGTATTATTCTAATACTTGGCACTTAAGATAATACATCTCGAAGAAAAACGTTTTTGGATTTGTTAGCCTTTTGTATTTTTAACATTAAAAATTGGTCCTGAATACGGAGAAAAAAAGCGAATAGCATAAAATAACATACCACCAAAATTATGGCGGAATGGTAGTACTCCTCTATATTTAATTAGGAGTTTCGAATTCGAACCTGTGTATGAAGTCACCTTTGATAGAAAATGTTTTACTCCATAAAATATAATATAAATTCTGAATTAGTCCGGCCCAAAATGAATACCAAATAATGGAAGAGAAACTAATAAATAGTGAAAAAACAAAGGTACTGAATGGGACAAACATCATTATCTTGAAACACAAAGAAAATGTTAAGAAATTCGACACATTCTCTTTAGCCCTATTATGATTGCCGACCTATTGATATTGATCAAATCCAATAGTCCCACGTTTAATTCCCTAGGACTTTAATAGTAAATTGATAGTAGTATATAGTCTATAGTATTGTCGAGCACGTTTTATTCTTACATGAAGAGAGTGATGGTTTAAAGTATCTTAGATTTACATTTTGATGATTTAATAAATTTATTGTCAAAAATCAGATAAAAAACTTGAAGCACACTTGATATGTCTTTTCATCAATAGACTTAAGCTAATATGAGTTGTATGACTTCAGATAGAAAAGAACCAACTCAGGGACCTGATCCCTTGGAATTTTCTTGATAACAGTACGAAGTCAACTCTACAATTGGAAAGTGATTGCCTGCAACTGTGTACGCTACAGTGCAAAAACAGTGCAGCAGTCACTTCCCATTAGGAAGGGCCTTGTACCAACCAAGTGTTTACATCATCCATGTGATGTCACTCAAAGGATATTAACAAGGAGCAATACAACGAAACATCACTTGAACACGTGTGAGATTACTCAAGCATTCAAGACTGGATCATAGAGCATTGAAGTCACAAGTGTATCAAGAACAATGTACAACACTACTACAGACCAGTTCCATAACAAGCCTTTTGTATGTTCTTAGTTGAGTTGTATCTTTGTATTTGTTTTTCATTGTAATTCTTATTATGCTTATTTAGAAGCTTCAGTTAGGAACCTCAAAAACCATAAACCCGTAGAGTTTGTGTTGTGACTAGAGCTAGTCATGAGTTGAAGTCTTTGTAATAGGTGTATTGCAAAGTGGCTTGTAATAGGTGTATTACAAGTTTGTGAGGGATTAAGAGTTTAATTCCTACGTTGCAATAGCTTGTAATCTAAAGATTGCTCAGTAGTGAAGTTGAAATCCTACCAATGTAGGTCGTGATTTTTATCTCCTTGAGCAGGATTTTTCCACGTAAAAATTATTTGTGTCATCTACTTACTGTTACATTAGTTAGTACTGTGGGAACTGTTAAAGGACCAGATCTCTTTACAGTTTGGTTGAGTCATATATTCTATCGGAGAGCAAGAGGAGGAATTAATCAATTTCCAAGAAGGCAGCAAAGCAATGTTCTCTAGGTTCTTATTCATTTTTTCCACCCCTCAATCCATGGAAAATCCATCCAATTGTATACATCGTATCAAGCTCCATTTCCATATATTAGTGCATTATCTAGTGTCACCAATGGAAACCCCCCCACCGTCCTAGCTCTTTTTTTCTTTCCACTCTTCTTCCTTTCCTCAATCAAGAATCTATGTACTATATTCTATTTTTAATGTTTATTTAAAAAAGGAAAATTTCCAATACACTTCTTTCTTTCGTTCATCTCAAATATGGCCCTCCCGTTAAAACTTTCCTCCATCGAAAGTTGGTGTGATTTGTTTGATATAATAGAAACAACGTTAACGTATATTTGGACCTTTTCAATTGTTCAGGCGTTTGTTGAGATATTTTTGAATTATTCAAGGGCACACTTCAAATCATTACAAACGATAATAAACATTTTTGAATAAATTTGAATATTTTATCTATTTACGGATATTTTAAGCTAAGGTTTCACTTGCACATATTTTAGGCTAAAGTTGAAGTATGCATTTTGATCAAAATGAAGTGGTTAGTTGGAAAAATTTTAAGTAAAGAGGCGGGCACTACAAAACCATATAAATTGAAGTGTCAATTTTGTGTATTAAGCTGGCCTTCTTTAGAAGCAGGAAAAGGGTTGGGTGGGGGATGCCTTAAAAGTGTGTAAGTGGTCAAGAACTCAAGATTCATCCTCAAGTGGAAGGAAGGGTCCATCCACATGTAGTCTCCGCATACTTAGAAGTCATACAAAGAGCATTATTTTGCTTACTCCTTGGAACATTGTAAACCCCGAGGCGGACTCACGATTTTAAGAATAGACTACTCTGCTCAACTGGTACTTCCTAAAAATGTAGCGTTCATGGTGCCAAGTTATTTATGTATTCATATTTAAGATATATATAGATACATATACAAGATTTCTAATGAAGTAACTTCGGGGTTCAATGACCCCTCAATGTTTTACATAGGTCTGCCTATGCCCTGAGCCAATTTACGTGAATCTCAATTATGTTAATGAATATATGTTATCTCGTGTTAGTATAAATATCGAATAACTCTTTTCACCAAGATATAGATAGAACAAACCCCATCATTTTTTTTCTCTGCGCTAGAAGTTAAATCCAGAACTCATATAATTTTCACTCGCTTTACTACAACAACAACAACCAAGTGAGATCCCACAGGTGGGGTCAAGGGAGGGTAGTGTGTACGCAGGGGCGGCTGCACCTTGGTGTAAGCGGTGATCCGACACCGCTTCGCCGGATAACTTCACTAAACATGTGTAAGTTTTTAACGTGTACAAAAATATCTTATTAAATAAACAAAAAGGACACAACTTTACATGTACTTCTTGCTAGCTCTGCTGGTTTAGTGCTTCTGGTTTAAAGAAAAGGTCCTGGATTCGAACTTGAGCAGCTTCATGCTGAGTAAAATTTTCAGCGTTTTTTGCTAAAAACTTATTTTTCCTCCAAGTATGTTCCATGGTAAGTTTTCTTACTATTTTTTTTCTTTCTATTTTTTCTTGGGGGAAGATGAAGTTGGTCCAACCCAAATCGTAAAGTCAAATAATGAAAGGGTTTTTAAGTGATTGTTTAATGTTATATATAGAAAAGGCATTATTGACTACTATGTCTAGTAAAAATATTCTGAATACATTTCAAAAAATAAAAATTTGTCGAGGAGGGTTGTAATATTATACTTGAATTCATTTTTTTAATAAGATACGAATTTGTATTATTTTATGTGTATCGTGACAGTAATTTATCTATTTGTTCACTTCACTAAATGCGACACCGCTTACGAAAAATCCTGCGTTCGCCCCTGTGTGTACGCAGACCTTACCCCTACTCTGGAGGAGTATAGAGGCTTCCGATAGACCCTCGGCACAAGAAGGAAAGAGATAGTGTATCAGTAACATCAAAGGAGTCCAGAAAGATAACACCAGCAACGCAATAACCAGAAAATAGTGAGTAAAATAATAACACTAAGCAATAACAATGGCATTGTACTATAGATACAAGGGACTACTATGGACACAAAGGGCCACTAAACATACTACAGCCTAACCTACAACCTTAATGAAGTATTAAGAACACAATTGGAGCCTCTAGCATCCTAGAACAAAACACTTTCATACTATTATCCTACCTCCTAACCTACAACCCTAATGCTCGACCTCCACAACTTTCTATCAAGGGTCATGTCTTCGAAAATTTGCATTCGCGTCATGTCCTGTCTGATCACATCTCCCCAATGTTTCTTAGGACATCCTCTACTTTTTCTCATACATGTCAAGGCCAGTCGTTCACCCCTTCTTACCGGTGCATCCAGGCTTCTTGTTGAGGTCTACCACTTTAAATATTTTCCTTTTCATACTTACATCTATCCTTGTTGTCACCTATAAATTCCCTAGCTGGCTTTATATCCTCTATCACTCTTCAACTCAAGCACAAAAACCCTCACTCTCTCAGTTTTCTTCTCAAATGAGAAAAGGGAGATTAGTCAAGAGCACAAGTACTAATTCCTCAAATGAAGATGCATTTGAGTTAAGAAAAGGGCCATGGACTATTGAGGAAGACAAGCTTCTTATTCATCATGTAACTAGCCATGGCGAAGGTCGTTGGAATTCCTTAGCCAAATCTTCTGGTAAGACATAATTTTCTTTACACAATTCTTGAATCCAAGTAGGAATAAGTCCTTTAGAAAGTCTCATGATTTATATTCAACTTTTCTGTTTTGTAACTTTTTCAGGATTGAAGAGAACAGGGAAAAGTTGTAGGTTGAGATGGTTGAATTACTTGAAACCTGATGTTAAACGAGGAAACCTTAGCCCACAAGAACAACTCTTAATCCTTGAACTCCACTCTAAATGGGGAAACAGGTAATTCACTCATATGTAAAACATGTATCATACATATTTTAAAGTCACTAGATTTTAAACTTACATTTATTAATGTTTGTGGAAATAGGTGGTCAAAAATAGCAGAGCATTTACCTGGAAGAACAGATAACGAGATCAAGAATTATTGGAGAACAAGGGTGCAAAAACAAGCGCGACAACTTAAGGTTGATTCTAACAGTACGAAGTTTCTTGAAGCAATTAGGAGTTTTTGGATACCTAGGTTGCTTGAGAAAATGGAGCAATATTGTCCCTTTTCATCATCCCCTTCTTCTTCTTCATGTTCCAATATTGAAAAGCAGAATTCCACTCTTCCTTCTCTCCTAATCAACCAGCAAGAATCTTTGCAATCACTACAAAATACATGCCAGGAAATTAGTCCAAGATTTTACTCACCAGAATCGAATAGTATGACAGAAAATGCCACTAACTTTAATGGTAACTCTATTTACAGCAATTCAACTCAAGAAGATTGTTATCATTTGGAGAGTAGCAGCTATTTTGAGGAGCAACCAAAATTTTCAGCACTAGAATCTCAAGATATGTCTATCTCAGAGTATAATGGGATGGCAGAAGCCAATTGGTTTACGGACGAAGTGGCAGGTTCATTGTGGAACATTGATGAGTTCTGGCAATTCAGAAATATAGGAGATGTTGTCATCTAGACTTTTAATATTTTCAAAGTCAGAAGTTGTGTCACTTATATTTTGTTAATATTGATTGAGGAGTTTGACGAAGATTAACTAATTGAATCTATGAATGTAGCAAGTCGTCCATACTCTTAAAGCTATACTGTTTAGTTTTAATGTAGTTGTAGTTATTGCTGAAGTTTAACTCCTTGAGAACAGTTTTCTTGTAATATATAGAGGATGTCCAAATTGTTAATCTTAATAGAGTAGATATCACTTGGTAATCCATATGGTATAGTTAGCTTCTAATGTTTATATTATGATCTTGATCTCATAGTTTTGGCTCAAATATACTGCCTGTATAAAGGAAAGATGGATTGCCAACTCACTAATAAGCTCATTTGATTTCTTGCTCAATTCTTCTTTTATTTTTTTGGTGGAGGGGGAGGGGTCTTGGTTTGATTTACAGATTTAAAAACCTGACATCATTGATTTGGTTTGGTAATGGAAAAATCAGAACCAACTGGACGCCCCTAAACTTAGTAGTATTTGATTTCTTGCTCTATTGTTTCTTTTGGGGGGGGGTGGG